>JAJJMA010302014.1:0-12014 GCA_023529015.1 Papaver nudicaule | reverse complement strand
CATTTTCTTCTCTATTTGCTTATGATTCGATCTCTACTCATCACTCTATCATACTTAAATCATTGGTTGTTGAGAACACGGATTTTGCTCTCACAGTAAATGTTTCGGATGAGATTGGGCAGAGGGCCCTTACTAAAGATCTCGCTAAAAAGGTTTGATCCACGAATAATTTTCAGTATATGCTACTTCTGTAATACCTACTTTGTGATTACACATCCAATTTTGTTTTTCTTGTAAAAAGCTAAATGTTAACTTTGTCATGCTTGAATTGCCCGATTACCCCATGCAGTTTGCAGAGATGCATTCCGTTGTTCTTTGACGAAGAAATAGTACATCAGTACTATAATGGCATCTTGTAATGAGATATGTGGGTCAGTTGCACGGAACTTAGTTGGTGTTAATGAGACCGAGTTCTTGCTCCAGTGGAACGAGACAAGTAGTACCATTATAGATTGTAAGGTCGTAAAAGATTGTTCCCAGTGTGTTTTGAAGGCTGAGAGGTCATACAGTTGTTATTGAAAAACCAGATACATATTTATGGAGTCAATTGATTAATACCATTTTGTTTTAATGTTTGAATACAATGGAAGGGGCATTATAGGTAACTCCCTGTAACATGTTGAGTGTGCATCGTGCCATTTGCCCTCACATGTTTTTGTAAAAAGTATCTTTTTAGATGCTATTTTATTGAACAAATTGGAGTTTTAGCAGTCTCATAGATCATGAAATTGACAAAATTGAATAAAAAAGGAAAGTAAGATGATTTTGTTGCGATTAATATGAGAATAGAGTCTACAAAAAATGGAAACAGAGTGTTACAAAAACCGATACTCTGACTCCTCTTTTTATGCTCTTCTTGACTAATCATTTGTTGTTCTTCTCCTTTAACAAGTCACACCATAGTGACCAACAAAAGTAAAATCACAAAAATTACATGAGAAAAATAGTTGTACCGCCTTCAATTTTCGCGGTAGCAGATGCTATTAAATACAAAGACATGTACGATACTAGGTGTGTTGACCTCTGGCTTTACCACAAAGAAGAGCGTTTTTAGGAATGTTATACTCAGTGTAGAGACTCCTCTCATTGTTCCATACTTTGACATACAATTCTTGTCCTAAATACCTTCTTGGCCAGATTTGAGACCTCAAATTCCACATTCCTTTGTTGTCTAGTGACACTAATATTGCGGTCCATGATTTTGGGTATACCTGAATTGTGTAACCTTTTGGGGCATCTACTGCATTGTAGTTTTTCCTTTGTGCTGCTGTCCACTTCAGAGGTCCAAATCTGTATTTTTTAGTCAACATTAGTGAATAGCCTTAAGTAAATGCACGTCTAACAATTGTTATTCAAAATTTCAATAGGTAAATGATCCTCGAGCAGAAGAGTAATAGAGAGGCATACCCAACAATCCAGAAGTCATTCCCAGCAAGATACCAAGATTGAATGGTATCTTCTTTGTTACTAAAGATGATTTCGACGAAGTCATGAAGTTGAGCTCCAATTACAGGAGTTCCATATTTAGCAGGAGTAAGAGCAGTTTTTTTGTTGAAACTTTTTAAGTCGAATACTCCCGGAATGTTGAAATAATCAGCTAACTTCAGTGGAGTATCAGGGTTTACATAAGACATCCCATTAATAGCATACCGTAGTTTGCCATTAATTTTAGCCTCGGAGTTTGATATCCTATATGTCGCCACTATCTTTTCGCTACCATAATGGTATGTCCCTTGAGGGTTAGGTCTCGCTGCACTTGCTGTCATATTGCATCTATATTTCAAATCGAACCCAAGTTAAAACTCAGAAATCATTTGCAAACAATCGGTCTATTATTCGAAATCATTTGAAGGAATTTTGTTCCGAAGCTTATACCTGAAACTTCGAGCTTGTTTCATGGACCAGGCCACATCGGAAGCAGAAGGACCAATTGGCATAACACCAGAAGCTTTTTCCTGAGAATTTGAATACGTCAGGTATCCGGTGGAAGTGAGCACACGGGAGGTAAATCGAGAAGAAGCAACGATAAAGTAATCCTTGGCTCGCTGATTTAACGTCACAAGAACAGAGAGTGATTGACCAACATGGATATCAAAAGAATCATATGTCTCCTGAATAGTATGTGACCCTCCCATTTCAACCAACTTCATATTATGACCTTGAATTCTAAAATTGATTGAAGTTGACAAACCAACATTTGATAACCTGAGCATATAAGTTTTCCCTGGATCTCCAGTAAACTTAATTCCTCTTTGTACCCCGTTAATTAGTAAACCATCAGGAAAGGCTAATTTTCTACCTGAGTCCAAAGTGTTCTGCAATGCCTTATGGCCAGCCTTATACCAGTCACTAAGAAGCAAATGGAAATCACCAGCTGGTTCTGCAAATGGCAGAGGAATTTTAGGACGAGTATACATATTGATTCCTCCAAATCCACCAGAAGCTTTCTGCATTAGTAATGAGGGAAAATACATGAATGTTCCGATTTGATCTTTAACTTGAACGTGGTATGTGAAGTTCCGGCCTGGAGGGATCGGACAATTTGTTCCAAGGGTTCCATCTTGCCATGACGACTTCCTATTCTTGATCCCATTCCTAAAGAGAAAAAACAAGTCCGTCGTATTAAAAATCCGATATTACTCTATACGCTTTAAATAAAAAGCTTAACAATCATAATCGATATAGCTTACCAGGTAAGAAGGAAAGGTTGATCAATCTTGTTAATGACATTAATGATAACATTGTCATTAGTGACAATATCAAGTCTAGGACCAGGGAACTGTCCGTTAATGAGAATACCCTACCCAACAAGATGATGAGACATTCATTGTAAGTTTCGTCATAACTCATATGGATATGGTAATGTGCAAATCAAAAGAAAACAAATTCGGAGGAGAGGTATATGAAATTTGATTGGATTGTTACCTGTTGTGGTGTGCCAAGAGGTGAAATGGTTCCATAAGTAACAACCCAAGTGAAGTATCTGTATGGATCCTCAGATTCCACAACCATTACCGCACCCAAACATGCTAATACTCCTACTAATAACTGGAGCATCATTGATGTTCCTCTCATTTATGATTATATCTCAAAAGATTATTAAAATTCCCTCTGCAATATCCCAAATGAAAAGGAAATTAGTAGTATAAAAAAAGGTTTAGTTGACCATTGTTTTTCATGAATCTGTAAAGAGTCAATGGTCCATTGACCAAGTTAAATTTAGTACAAATCAGCAGTATCTAACAGTACTATAAACATAAGCTGCACAAATTCATAGTGTGTACAAAATGAACAATTAGATGGCTATCGGATCAGCTAAAACAAAAATGTGGGACCCATGATACTAGATGTTCGTCCAATCAAGCTTGGAGAAACTGAACTGGATCAAAGCAAAAACACTAGGAGTATAGTACCACTTTTTTTTCACAAAAGATGGATTTTTCTGTTACAAGGATATGGAAGAAACATTTGACTAACCTTGAGTAGAATTGAAGAACACACAGAATGAGAGAGAAGATGAGTATATGGTGGTGATTGGTTTGCTGATATTGAATGAGAGTTTGAGAAAAGCTTTATATAGAAAGTGAGTAATGGTTGTAAGTTCGCATTGATTGAGTGAGGGGGGCTGGTGGAGGGAGGGAACGTACTAGGTACGCAGCATGATGCCATAATCAGACCGGCCCATCTGCACCGCACTTTATGGGTCTGTCTCATGCATATCTGACTCACTCGCTCTTTGTCTTTCTGTAGCTAATGAGACTATTGTCTCTCCACTGCGTGCGATCTGTGCAAGAGTGTACTTTCATCCTAAACTAAACAAATTTAAATGCAAATCTCGAGATTCTCCGTTTACTATTACTACTAGTAGTAATGAAGAAGAAGGGTTAATCACCAAGAGATAATGTTAGTAATTTACTTGTGTTTGTCGTGTTTACAGAACTGTCGGTGTTCTAGATCTAGCGAAGGGTTTTAATCGATGGAAGTGATAATCGGTTTACTCTTTGCAGTGAGTCCAATGACATAAATATTTTTCACTCTCAAACTCGTTATTGCTAATTGTATTGAATGAGTGCTCCCCCCATTATGAAGAAAGCACACCTAAATGAACAAAATAATGCATGGGGATACCAGTATGCATTAACTTCCTGAAACTTTTCACATGGAAAATCTGACAAAGACCATACTCTATCGAGCTGGCAGCAAATTTTCGTGATTTGTTTGCTGCGCAGATATCTTTATGGTCGGGTTCAGGAAAATTTATGTCAATTGCTCTCTAGTTCTACTCAAAATTGGAAAACAAAAGTAGTACTGGAGTACTAGTACGTTTATGTTCCAGTTCCTATTTCCTAGTATCCTTCTCGATTAGAACATTAACCCCAAGAAGAGAAGAATGAGTGAGCAACTCCATTATATTCTGTCAGGAATCAGGATCCATGAAGTTGGAATTCATGGTTTCATCTAAAAGATCTGTTAACCAACACGATTTATAAAGGGGTACCAAGATTAGCAGGGGTATCATTTGCATGATCCGACGATCAGGATCGATTTGAATTTTTTTTGTCTTATATGCATACGGTACCCCTGCTAATCCTGGTACCCCTTTAGTTGTCACATAGCCCTTTACACTGTTGTCTTGTATGGAGAGACTAAAACTGATAGACTCAATTACTAGAAGCTGGTGGGATCTGGAAATTTAACCCGATGAGACTCAGATATGCTAAAATTGATCAAGACGGGGGACAGATAAAACTTACCAAAGAAAAGAATGACATATATTAGTAAAGAGAGAGATGGAAACAGAGCGATACAAATACCACTACCCTGGCTTCACTTCTGCATTAATCTTCATCTTCTTCCTCTATTTCTACTACACTTCATCTTTTAACGGGTCACACTATCGTGACCAATAGTAAATCACAAATATTACATATAACAAGAAAAAAGAAAAGAAACTGACCGCTTTTAATATTCACGGTCGATAGATGATACTAAATGACAGTAAAACATCCGTAACTAGTAAAGGTACTTAGTCTACTTCAGGGTATGGAAATGGTCATAGTACTTGCAGTAATAGAAGTGACAACGGCAAAACTAGACATGTTTACCTCTGGCTTTCCCGCAAAGAAGTGCGTTTTTAGGTATATCATACTCAGTGTATAGACTCCTCTCATTGTTCCATACTTTGACATACAATTCCTGTCCTAAATACCTTCTTGGCCAGATTTGTGACCTCAAATTCCACATCCCCTTGTTGTCTAATGGCATTAATATTGCAGTCCATGACTTTGGGTATACCTGGATGGTGTAACCTTTTGGAGCATCCACTAAATTGTAGTGTTTCCTTTGTGCTACTGTCCACTTCAAAGGTCCGTACCTGTATTTTTTATAAGTGAATTTTATTAGTAAGCAGCCGTTAGCATGTGAATGTACAACGTCACATCCAAATGCTAAGAGGAAAACGACCATCAAATTAGAGAGAGAGAGTTAGAGGCTTACCCGGCGACCCAAAAATCGTTGCCCGCAGTGTACCAAGATTGAATGGTGTCTTCTTTGTTACTGAAGATGACTTCGACAAAGTCATGAAGTTGAGCATCAATTACAGGAGTTCCAAATTTAGGAGTAGTAGCCGCAGTTTTTTTGTTGAAACTTTTTAAGTCGAACACTCCCGGAATGTTGAAATAATCAGCCAACTTCAATGGAGTATCGGGGTTTACATAAGACATCCCATTAATAGCATACCGTAGCTTTCCGTTGATTTTAGCTTCCGAGTTAGATATCTTAATTGTCGTCGTTATCTTTACGCTACCATAATGGTATGTCCCTTGAGGGTTAGGTCTCGCTGCACTTGCTGTCAAATTGCATCTAAATTTTAAAAACAAATGAATCAAGGGTCAGAAATCAAATATTTGCAAACGATCTGTATTCTGCACAAACCGAATCGAGAAAATGTTTATACAATTTTTTTTTACCTGAAACTTCTAGCTTGTTTTATGGACCATGGAACATGGGTAGTTGGACCGACTGGCAAAGCACCAGAAGCTTTAACTTTGGAGTTTGAGTACGTAAGGTACCCGGTTGAAGTGAGGATACGGGAGGTAAATCGTGAAGAAGCGACGATAAAATAATCTCTAGCTTGCTGATTTAATGTTACAAGAACAGACATAGATTGACCTACATGGATATCGAGGGAACTATATGTCTCTTGCACAGTATGGGAACCTCCCATTTCAACCAACTTCATCTTATGACCTTGAATCCTAAAGTTGATAGAAGTTGATAAACCAACATTTGATAACCTAATCATATATGTTTTCCCAGGATCTCCCGTAAACTTAATTCCCTTTTGTTTCCCATTAATCAATAAACCATCAGGAAAAGCAAGTTTTTTGCCAGAATCCAAAGTGTTTTGCAATGCCTTGTGGCCAGCCTTGTACCAGTCACCAAGAAGCAAATGAAAATCGTCAGCTGGTTCTGCAAATGGCAGGGGGATTTTGGGGCGAGTATACATATTAATTCCACCGAAGCCACCGGAAGCCTTGTGCATTTGTGTTGAAGGGAAATACATGAATGTTCCTATTTGATCTTTAACTTGAAGATGGTATGTGAAGTTACGGCCTGGAGGGATCGGACAATTAGTTCCAAGGGTTCCATCTTGATATGAGGACTTCCTATTCTTGATCCCATTCCTAAAGAGAGAAACAAATATGTAGTGTTAACTGTTAAACCTCTACATTACCAAGCATTATAGGCGAAAAAAAAAAAAACCCCTGCAATCTGGATAGCTTACCATGTAAGGAGGAAAGGTTGATCTATCTTGTTAATGACATTGATGATAACATTGTCATTTGTGACACAGTCGAGTCTAGGACCAGGGAACTGTCCATTGATGAGAATACCCTGCACAACAAGGCGAGACATACATATTAAGTATTGTCTTATCAAACTATAATTTGATCATTAAGAGTAGCGCAATAGAATGGATTTGGATTATTACCTGTTGTGGTTTGCCAAGGGGGCTAATGGTACCATAGGTGACAACCCAAGTGAAATATCTGTATGGGTCCTCTGCCTCCACTACCATGACAGCACCCAAACATGCTAATATTCCTACTAATAATAGCAGCAGCATTGATCTACTTCCTCTCATTTTATGACTATATCAGAAAGATTGACGGGATATTTCTCGCTTCCCACACTAATTTCTGCAACAACCCAAATGAAAAGGAAATTAGGAAAAATAATTAAAAAAATAAATAATGTTATTTTCATTTAAAAAGTCAATGATCCATTGACAAAATTGAACCTTCTAAAGCAGTAAACTAACCTAGATATCATAAAACAGTACTGTATCTGTATGGAATAAACAGTTAGATGAGGAACTGTAATGTCAAACCCAAAAAAGTGGCAAAGAACCAGGTGCCATATTACTAGAATACTGGTACAAATGAAGATAAATTTTAGCATATATTTTACTGATGTTACTAGAGTATAGTGATAAATTCATTCGATGATAACACTAGTGATTTTTGCATTTAGTATAGTGGTAAATTTTTAACCGATGGAAAAATAAAATCCAAATGAATTTGGAACAACTTCACGTTGGATGGATGAATCAAAAATAATAGCTCGACTTTTTTTCCCCCCCTCAACATGCACATTTTTCTATATAGGAAGAATGATGAATTTAAAGGAGTGCATAACTAACCTTGAGTATTCTTCTCCTAATGGAAGAAGAAACAGAAACAATGTGTAATTAGAGAAACAGAACTTTGAAATGGCGAGATTTGAATAGAAATGAGAGTTGGAGTAGGCCTATATATAGAAAATGAGCAATGGTTATAGCTTTGCATTTATTGAATGAGACTTTCTGTGCTGCGTTGCATGCGATGCCATGATCAAATTGGCCATTTGCGCCGCACTCTATGGGTCTCTCTCATGCCTCTCTTTCTGCGTTGTCTGCACTAAGGTGATTGATTGATTACCTTAACAAAACTAATTTAAACCAAACCTCGAAATTCTCCCTTTACATTTACTAGTACTACTAGTAGATGTTTTCAAGGAAACTTAACTAAGATAAAGTTTATACTTTTTTAATGAATAATTTCAATTCTGCTTGCCGCGTTTTTTGGATTCGTCGGTGGTCTAGGTCTACTGACGGGAGGATCGCAATTTGTTAGAATGGCGTAGATACTTCTCTTTTCTCTTTCAGACTCATTTTGCTGATTTGTATTTGATCCCAGTGTTAATACGTTGTGCAGAAGGACTCTAACTGGGCAAATGGATTAGTCTGACAGACCTAATGCCATAAATGTTTGACCTGGATTCATAAATGGATTTTGTAGTACTTGCTAGATTTTTCTAATTCATTTGCAGTCCAAGTATCCTGATGGTCGATTTTTTTTTATTTTTTTTAATAAATAAAAAACAGGGAATAAACTACCCCGAGGTTACAGGACAAGAACACACATAAAACACGTAACATTTAACAGAATGCGAATCCAAACAGTAGCCCGAATCTCGTATCCAGAATCTCGTAACCAGAATCCAGTACCGGTGAACAGACCAACGAACAGTAACCGTAACGCCCTTCGAAACCAAGGGTGAGTTTGGATCGATGAAACTAGATCCACAACTCGGGGTGAATTTTTTTTAAACCAACTGATAAAACTCTCCTCCAAAAAGAGAGATGGAAACATACTGATCACCAAACAACATACCCTCCTAGAAGAAACTTCAAGGTCTTGAGATGTCCCTTCAAAACCTTTTTCCTGCCGGATATACATGCCGATGAGATAGAGCACGTTGCTGTAAACCGCATTTGTTACAACACAACTAATAACAATGACAGACACAAAAGAACTAGAAAAAACACCACCACAGCAGGATAATCCATTAGCAGGAGTGACTGGATCGAACACAAAGCATACATAATAAGATAAAACTAAAGCATAACAAGTAAAAAGCCGAACAACACCGAGAACAGAGGAAAATCCCAAACTTAAAAGTTTGGATGATGTCGGAGCAAGCACTGAAGATGCCGGAATCTGAAACGGACCCTGGAAATTGTAGTTGCTTTTAGATTTTCTTAACCAAAACAGACCACCCATCCGAGCACGGAGATGAAAAATTGTTTCACTGGATGAAACTAACCGAAGTAGCACCTGCCGGAGAAACTCGTCGTGAAGCGGGAAGTCGCTGCAAACCACAATCAAACCAACCTTCTTCAAGCAACAACAAACCAAGGAAGAAGATCTAGAGATACCCCCATGGAGATATCAAGAAAAGCCAAACCATAAAGGTTGAAACAGTTCTAAACCTAAGCTAACAGAAACTAAAGAGAAAAAGGCATAGAACGAATCAAACCAATCAACAAACCGTGAATACCCAACTAGCAGGGCGAGAAAATAAAGGGAACTGCCCATATCTGCTCCAAAAGGAGCCGATCTGGGCCTGATAGGGGTTGTCGGTGAGGGAGAAAACGTTTCATAGAAAGGGAGAAACGAGAGGGAAAAGAGGAAAGAGAAACGAGACTTGGAGTGGTAACCTCAAATCATCTAAGTTTTTTTTGGATGTTGAATTCATAAGAGTTTTTTTTCTTTTTCTTTCTTTTTGTGATAAGGTTCTTCAAAGGTGTTGAATTAACATTCAATCCCAGTTTACTAGTTTAGAATGTCGATTCAGCTGCAACATTTACCTCAATAGATACTCAGGGCCGTAGCTAATAATTTGGGGGCCCTACCGCCCTAGGCGAATTCACAAAGTTATATTCATAAACATACCGAATGCAAAAATTTGCACAAACTCATACAAGACTTGAACTACAATGCTAAGTACAATAGAAAAGAGTTTTACCATTGAAGAAGGAAATTCATATTCAAAATGGTATTTTATTAACGTTTTGTACATTAAACCTTACGCAAAAACCACAAACTTGGGCCTCCTAAGATTTGGGGGCCTTAGGTCGGCGTCTATGCTCAGCGGAGGCCCTGTAGATCCTTTGCTCGCTCAGTTAGATCTTAACAGAAAACATAGACGGGCGAGCAACTCATGAGCTACATAAATGGGGTCAATGAGTCCAGAAAATAAGCTTTCACTAAAATTCGAGCTTATTTTCCTTTTATCCCTTATAAGCGAGCTACATAAACGGAGTGAACCCTCAAAACTAAACCGAAAACCATTCGTAAAACCGTTAGTATCTAGATATAGATGTAATCTTTAACAAGGTTTTGTACATTCATTTTATCGCTTATAATCTTTTTTGAACCTTACTCCTTCTCAATTTAACGTCACTCAACCCTCATTTTTTTTGCAGTCACAGACAACCAACACCCCCATCATCGAACCACCACTGTTAGAGCATGGCTCGGTCAACCTCACTAAGTGTTGGTATGTCAAGCTTAATTGTCAAGTTTAGTGATCAAAATTCGGCCGCGCTTACTAAAGACTTCAGTAGTTTAGTCTTAGGGTGTAGAAGATGATCGGTGTAGGTTAGATTCACTATTTGAAGATATGAATAAGATTGAAGAACAATGATAATATCCTCCTTCATACAAAATGTTAGTGATCTAAATAACACGATTCCTTTATTTTTTTACACTCGTGCTACAAAGATAAACATAACTTAACGCTTGTATTTTAGTGATGACTTGATCACTTGTTGATCAATGTGTCATAAGGAATGGCTCCATAATGTAGCGTGCTATATTCGTTGAAGAAGTTGTATGGTATATATATATATATATATATATTACTTAGAGTTTGTTTTCTATCGATTTCTAAGTAACATAAGGTTTTTTCTGAAACTTTGCGAGTAACTATAGTTGACTGTATATATGAATGATGTCTTCGTACTTCTTACGAGATCTATATAAGAAAACCCTCTCTCTCAAATGCAATCCAAACTTTCAAGTTTCATTATTTTCTACTTTTTCAATTACTTTCGTTTTCTTTTCTCCATTTCAAATGGAGAATATGAAAGGATATGATGGATGGGATGCAGAAGATCACTAGTGGAAAATGGCTTCGTTAAGTCTGACTAGGGCTTATATTAAAGTCAGACCTAAGAAGTTATTTAGGGTAAAGCGTCCCGAGTCTGATGTATTAGAGGAAAAATTAAAACATTTTCCCTAGTCTGTTGTTTAACAGGGGTTAAATTGGTAAAAACCCATACCTAAAATTTGGGGTTTGTTTAAGACAGCCAAGGGAAGATTTTATGCTCCCACCCACTTTAGGCGTGAAATTTCCCCCAAAATCCCCATTAATTGTTTCTCCCGCCTGCTTTATGTAGAACTCTCTCACACCCCTATCGTTCTTTCACTTTCTCGAACTCTCTCAGCTCTGTATAAAAAAAAACAGAACTCTCTCAGATCTCTCCAAAACCAAAAACCTATTTCCCTATTTCCGACCAAAATCAAGGATTAAACCAACTATTTGTTTACTGGTTCTTGTAAACTGATAGGTAAGTTATTGTAAACTGATAGGTAAGTTAGGGTTTTTAGTTATTTCTTTGCTGATTTTCTTTAAATCTCATTCTAGGGTTTTACTGATACTTGTGTTCTGTTTTCTATTATGCTAGGTGAAGCTGGATTCTCAAGAACTTAAGGTATTACAGTTTGGTTTCATTTGCTGTGTATGAATTTTTGATTTTAGGTTTTAATTAATTAATTTATTTATTTTATTGTAGAAACAGAAGCCGGATTTCTCAAGAATTTAAGGTATAGCAATTTGGGTTTCAGTATTTGTGTTTGAATTTTGATTTTAGGGTTTTAAATTTCACGATTTAGGCTTTTCTTGTTTTGTTTTTGAAGGTTTTTTTTTAATGATTTTTGTTGCTGCGTTTTGGGGGTTCTTTAAATGTGATCTTTCTGTTCTTAGTCTTTTACCTGCCTTTCAAATATAAGGCTATATTTTCCATGCTTACTGTTTGGTTAGATGGTTGTTCTTTGTTTAGTTGCATTTGTTGGCTACGACGGTGATGTTTGGTTCATACCCGATCCTTGCAAATGTATGAAAAA
>JAJJMA010302007.1:0-13438 GCA_023529015.1 Papaver nudicaule | reverse complement strand
ATGAATCAAGTTGATTACCATTGTATGTTTGTCCTTGTGAACCATATGTGTTGCTCCCAAACGGAAACATCATGATTGAATTCACCTGAAATAGGATTCTGAAAAGATGAATTAGTAAAAGAAAATAACGAATGCAAATGCAAGAATAAAAAACAAACGCAAAAACAGAAAATCAAATAACAACTTGAACTACCGCTCCCCGGCAGCGGCGCCAATTTTGATGAGTGCCGAACTCACACAAAAATATATATTCCTTACTTCTCTAACTAAATAATAGTATTGGATAAGCAGGTTCGTTCCTGAGGGAGAGAGCTAAGTTGTTGACCTAATTTTCTGAATGAATGAATGCAAGGTAATGAAACAAGGATGAGATGAGAATGGTTGAGGAATCAATCTCCACTATTGAATATGAATCAAATTAATCACACACGCACAATCTTCTTCAAAATACGTTTACTATCAATCCTAGACATGTTATAAGCTCAACAAGTCTATATGGACTCCAAAATAACTTCGCAAAATAAGTTCTCTACAAAATCCTAGCCAATTAGGCCACTTTGAATAAGCTCTCAAAGTAACCGATAAAATTTATGAGTTGGATTGATCCTAATCACATGTTCATAAGCTCGACATGTGAATTTAGGGTTATCATCTACACACTATTGTCCACGGAATCCCTCCGCAACGTTAATGTTATGCTACTTATGATAAAATCACCTCAACAATTACGGATTGAGGTTCTAAAATCCAGCACTAGTATTGCAAACAAGTCAAATAATTGTACACTTAGATAACTCGCAAACAATTCATGGTTATAAGCATGGTAGAAGATAAACAATAACACAATAATTAAAAGAAAGAGTTACTTGCATAAAGACTCAAACCAAAATAGTTTCAAAATCATCCCAAACCAAACAAGAATTTAGCTACGCATGGAGTTCATGTTTCTCGACAATAAATTCAAAAGAGGAGTTCAAAGTGAGAAAAACAAAGCCAATTGTGACTGATGGTAGCATGAACAACAAACTCCTCAAGCTCCGGTGGTGGTGGATGGCGCGAACAGGTGGTGATGCCGTCCTGGTGGTGTTGGAATGGTGGCGTCGCTCGAGTTGGTGCTGCTGTGGAGATGGGGATGCTGTGGACTGGAACTGGTGGTATGCAACAGTTATGGATGAAGTATGTGGATGGTGTGTGCAGGTGATGGTGGTGATAAGATGATGCTGCTGGATGGAAGGTGCAGGTGGAGTGCAACTGGTTGGAGAGGAGCAAAGCTCCTCTCTGTGGGTTTCTGTGATGCGATGTATGGATGAGATGATGTTTTTCCTGTTGCCCTAGCTTGGCTTTTGTAGCCTCAATTCTGATGCAGACTTCAATCCCACGCAAACTCAGCGTAACTTCTGAAAATATCCCTTCAATCTTCCACCGTTCATACCACAATCTAAGCATTGAGAACAACTTTTAAAACTGATTCCTCTCTCTTTTCTTGGTAGACTTTTCCCAAACCTCCTGCGTACCCGAGTCTTGTATAGTTTTGAACTTCAAAAGCCCTCTCCTATTTCATCTCGGACACCCACCACACCCATGGAAAACCTTTGGCAAACACTCACAAAACATGGCCTAGTTGCTGGCAAAACTGAGCAAGCAACAACGACCGCAAAACATCACCATTGTTTCTCCCCTGCATTCTTGGCAAACTGAACTCAGACTCTTCTTGCCTTTTCAGCTCATTCTAAACCTTCGCAAAGACTCACCTGAACCCTTGGAACATAACCTACAGACAATGGCTAATTTGTAACAAAAGAAGTCAGTCAACGAGAGCAACTGAACTTGAAACTGCAGGTCAGGCATTTCATCGAGCACGTTGCAGACATTTCTCCTCTGCTGCACTTGTAACTCTGTTGGTCATTCGTTCTTCCTCAAATTTCTCCTTCCCTGCAATTTGACAACATCCATTCATTCATAATAGAGCACAAACAAACCCAGACCTAAGTCAGTTCGAATCCCATTGATTCAGCACAACAATCATCGATGGCAGCAAGGTTTTCTCTCTCGGAAAACTGAATCCATTCTTCTTCTCCCTGTAATTCAGTCACATTGGAACACAACCCACTGTCACTTACACTTCCAGGATTCTCAGTCATGTCCTAATTTTAAAACACAGCCACGACATTCAATGGCAGCAGTCGTTCCTCTTCTTCACTGTTATCACAACTCTGTCTAATTCTGTCTTACAGTCAAACCCAATGTCCCGTGCCATTCTTTCTGTGTGTCTCGAGTATTGGCAAACATACCTGTAACCGGCGGTGTGACTAGCCATTGAGTCCATGGCTTAGCTGCGAGAATGTGTTGGCACTTAACTCGTTGCAGCAGAAAGAAAAACTGAACTGAAACTCGACCTCCTGTTTAGTTCTAGTAGAGGCAGGTGGCCCTGATCTGAAGTTCCTGGTGCTCCAGCTTTCTGTTCTCTAAACTGCAGTGGCTGCCCTGAATATTGTTACTTGGGTGCTTCTGTAAACTTCAGTGCTTTAAAGAATTCCATCTTGTTTACTTTTTGTCCATCATCTCGAGTGTCGCCAAGCAATGCCTTTATCTCCTATTTGTCTCCTGATTAATGAGTTTGTGACAAGAGCTCTATTTTTCATATATTTTTCTTTTGTTTTGCGACTTAAGGTTGATGTACCTGCAAAATAGAAAACAACGTGAAATAACCAATGTACGAGGCATAAGCTAGACATAAGTGTATGAATAAGGTACTCTTGAGTAGGTGTTTTAAAGCACCTATCACATACCAACGCAAGTGGGTTTGACCGGACAATGCCCTAACAACAAGTACAATACAAAGAAGACTAGTAAACATAAACTAGTTTCTCGTAAGAGGTACTTCTAGGCTTCTCGATCCCTAGAGAAGACTTTCACGCAATTCTAGACCGAGAGCAAAAGCTCAAAGGTAACTGAAAAGAAAAGCGACAAACACAAGCTTACAATTCCGAAGAAGAGCTTGGCCAGAGGGATAAAGCTTTTAGGAGAGATACCACTCCTATTTATATTGACTAAGGCTTAGCTTTGAAATGAGGCAAACTTAATTTCGGAAATTCCACAAAGCAGATTTACATATTAATTCCGAAATTCCCCATTTAGTCTCATAGCATTTAATGAGAACTAATACTCTAGCATTTTACATCTAAGAAAAATATATTCCATAAAGAAAATATATTTTCGAAAGATGTTTAGCCATGAGCAATCAAAGCAAAAAATATCTTAAGGTATATCTGGATATTTCTTTTAATTCAAAATATAGCGCTTACCAAATATTCTCCCTGGGAAAGAGCTCAATTCGAAACATGTCCTAATGTTTCGAAAATCTCCTTAGATATTATTACTTGCAAATGTCGTCACCAGCTTTAATAATGTCGACATTACTTCCTTGGTATTGCTGGGCTAACCAACCGAACCTAGGTGGAAGTGGGATCTGGTTCAACGTTCCGCATAAACGCATCATAACAGACGTGGACAAGCCTTGTGTGTTGAGCTTAAGTGAACACGTAGGTTCAAACATTCTGAATCACGCAAATAGATATATCATTGGAAGTACGGTGCGAGATTCCACGAGTAACTAGCAAAATGTTAAATCTCCTGAATTCTTGATTCCAATATAGATGTCACGTTAATGATATCCAAGAATTCAAAATGAATAATCAAATGAATATTTGATCGAGTAGTAAAATCATACGAAGATTTTAATCACGTACAGTATTGATCAGAAATCATGTGTCTACTTATTTGAAGCGACTAACCATATTTCTGATGATGACTCAATCTCACTTAGTTGTACATTGAAGATGAATGAATTCAAACTTCAAACCGAGAATATCAAACTCATTAATTCGTTGAAGCAAAAATCAAAAAGGTAGAGTTTGAAGTTCGAAGTTACGCATTCTGAGTCAACCATATTATGGTTTCGAAACGTACATCTGTTTTGGCAGAAACCAAATTAAGGTTTCGGAACCTAAAGTTCATTATATGACCAGAACCATATTAAAGTTCCCAAATCAAGTTTCCATATAGCGAAACCTAAAGCTTGGTTTCGAAATCTACATTCTGTTTAACAAAACCTTGGTTAAGGTTTCGAAACAAGAAACACATATTAAATTCTCCACAAATGCTTGGTGTCGTACTTGAGAGTCCATGTGGTCGAGAACCGTTTCAGCATCACACCTTTTTAGCCTCGACGCACAGGAATATATTTCCCGGTTCACATAAACGTTTAGGAAACCCCAGGGTATTTTCGACCTTTTAGAACTCATATGGTCAGGACACATTGGCCTCGATTCTCAAGTCACTGTAAGCCAACAAACATAGTTACGAATCTGTGTTATCTCATTGGTCACAATATTTAAGTTTCGGACCAATAGCTTATGATTACGAAAACCAGATTATGGTTTCGAAATCAACGTTTAGTTTTACCAAAACCTACATTGAGGTTTCAAACATTGAAAATTCATAAGTCGAGATACACAAATATGGTTTCAGAATGTAGAAGTAGGATATGGCATACAAGATGTTCATATACAAAATCAAATGAATGATTCAGAACTTAAGTGTTCAGAGCCAAACCATGACGTAGTATTTGAATCTCAGAATAGCAGTATTTCGAGTCTACACAACATAAGTGTGAGTCAAGATCTCTCTTACATTGGCTCATACAAGTATATGCAATCAATCCGACAGAGCCAGACTAGGTAAAAAGAGACACAATACTGTGATGGATCAAATCTCGTAGTACCACCGAGATAACATCACATTGCTATATCCAACTCGAAAAGGTTTTAGGAAAAACCTTTATATTAACTTAGAGACGGAGAAGGAAAGAAAACTCTAAGCAATATGGAATGTCATAACTACAACACAAATATCGCAAGCGGTAAAGTGGAGTTATCTTAAGACACACTGATCACAAGTGATCAAGTCATAACGTAAATCTCAAGCTGAGAGTTATGTTTATGTCCTTTGTAGCAAAAGTGTAAAAGATAATGGAATCGCGTTATTTAGATTCACTAACCTGTTGAATGATGAAGCCGGATGTCTTCGTTTGATCTTCAGTCTTTCTTCAACTCTTCACTAGTGATTTTAAATCCTACCAAAATCTTCCACAACCTAAACTAACTCTCACATGACTTCACCTAATTGTGTGTTGTTTAGCGGTCGAGTTTTGATCACTAAAGTTGACAACTAAGCTTGACATACCAACACTTAGTGAGGTTGACCGAGCCATGCTCTAACATTGCTAATCTGGTAACTCATGATAAGGCACGAAGTTTACCTTGCCAAATTCTAGGCTCCTAAGGTTACTTAGAGTGCAACTCTGGGGCTTACTTCGATGTGGGAGGCAGTAAACCAAGCTAGTGGGGGCTTACGGATCACCCTTTCCAAAGGTTTTGAGCTACTTGCCTGGTTTAAAGCAAACACTGGCTATCAAGACCATAGGTACCCGTTTTGCCTCGGTACATTAGGTGGGTATCGAAGATACTAAGTATCTTTCGAGAGGACATGGTGGTAACCTGAAAACCCGTTTAGCCTAAGTAAAGTAGGAATCTTATGGAGGGCAGCTGTTATTTTGGGTCTCGATAATAAAGTAGCCCAATTGGGGAGTGTCGGTCAAGGCTGGAGCTTAGACATGGTACTGTTCTCCTATCGCGACCTGGAGTTCGACTCTTCTTTTCTCGCTTGCCCCTCCTCGAGGCTATATTTGATTTTTCGGAGGAGGTCCCTCGGCTGCGTAACTCGCCTATCATTCCCGTGAATGTAGGCTAATTAGCTGCCTCGGGGTTCCATCCGCCCTAAAGGCAGATGTCCTCATGACGCCTCAAAATAGAGGTCCCCGGGGGTCCCATTTATCATCCCCTTGACGCCTCAAAATAGAGGTCCTCATGGTCGTATGGTAATGGGTCCAAATGCCTCTAGCTTATGTAGCTTCGATGAAAAGAACCCACCGCTAACGGGGTATCTTGTGGGTAGAGAACTGTGTCATGTAGCTCGTAGGGCCCTTACGGCTACATGTACCTCAGCTTTGTGCCTACTGCTTGAGGACTTTTATAATAATTGGCATCAGGGCCTTGACGTCAAGGCCTTTTAATTTCATTGCGTTAAGGCACTAGGGGAGATATGGCATCATGGCCCCTTTGTTTATTTGGCATCGAGGCCTTAAGAGATGTGCCTAATCAGGTAGGACTTTTGCCCAATCGAGTAGGATCTGGAGTTGGATTCGAGATACAGTATACCGAGGTGTGAAATAATTCTTTATTCGAAGATTGATATCGAAGTACATTATTTTTATGAATAATATTTTCGTATATATTTCGCATACCATGCATTTCCGAGTCCTACTCCGCCTTCATCGAGCAACTTGTACGCCCCTTTTCCTTCTAGTGTTGTACTTTGAAGGGTCCCTCCCATATTGGTTCTAATTTTCCTGCATTCCATTTTTGGTATGGTGGGATTTCTCGTAGCACCAACTCGCCCTGCTGGAATTACCTTTCGATGTCCTTTTTGTTGTTACCTCGAGCTAATCCTTGATGGTAGTTAATGATTTGTTGTAGGCGTTTTCTCTAGCCTCTTCGAGATCATCTAGCTTTGCATATATTAAATTGGCTGTGAGGTTTTGCACCCATGACTTATAGTTATCTGTTGGTATCATGATTTTGGTGGGAAGTACTGTCTCTGTTCCATATGTAAGGTGAAATGGAGTCATCCCTGTTGCTTCTCTTCAAGATGTTCGAAAGGAGCATAGTACATTGTGTAGGTGTTCCCACCATTTGTTTTTGTGAGGTAAGACCCTTTTCTTCAGATTATCTCCAATTGTTTTGTTCGTCGCCTCTGCCTGTCCATTGCTCTGTGGATATATCGGAGTTCAAGTTCCCAGCTTTACGTTGTATTGGTTTATCAGTTCTCTAACATCAGCAGTTAAAAATTCTTTTGCGTTTTCCGAGACTATCTCAGCAGGAACTTGTCATATACCTCTAAGGGGTAGCTACATTACTAAGGGGTGTCTTCATTTAATTAGTATTAAACCGTTAAATTAGTTGGTTAATAATGATTAGGAGATTAATTTTAGCCGTTGGATGTTTGTATGGGATGCTTACGCGTGTCCCAATCGATAGGGTTGTTTGTATGGCTACTATAAGTTGTAATGTTCTCTGTTGGTGAAGTTTAAGAAGAAATAAAATCAATTGGGCTGCACAAAGTTGCAGATTAAGGGTTTTTGAGCATCACTTGTACTGTGATCAGTACAATTGGTATCAAGAGCAGTTACGATGACCGGACCAACTCAGAAGGATTTCAAGGAGCTTGACGCTGCCATGAAAGATTTGATGATGACACTAACTAGGTTTGCAGAGAACAGTACCATGATTCTGGAAGGTACACAGGATAACAATGTGCAGCTGATAGAGATAACATCTCAAGTAAGCAAGCAGACATTATTGGCTCAAGAGAGTAAAGTTCTGACAGAGAAACTGTGTACATCTATGGAGATAGTTGCAAACTACTGGAGTCTGGATCTGCTCACAAGGGAGCTACTGGTGGAAGTTCAGGGGAAGTTAGTGATGGTGAGCTGAATACTGGAGGTGAGGACTCAGATGTAACAAAGAAACTAGGTAGATCTTCAAATCTAAGGTACCCAAAGGTAGATTTACCTTTATTTGGTGGTGATAATCCTAGAGCATAGATAAGGAAGTGTGAAAGATTATTTGAGTTGTATGGAAATAGTATTGAGGAGCATCAAATTTGCAGATTGCTTCATTACACCTTGAAGGAAAGGCTGATTCATGGTTTCTTGACTTCATTTCTGGTAAACAAAACTTTACTTGGCTAGACTTGGCTGAAAATCTTTGCTCTAGATTTGAAGACTTAGCTCATGATGACTATATTGGTTGTTTCAATAAATTACTGCAACTAACCAATGTTGAGGAGTATTTTTCTGAATTTGAAACTCTTAAGGTCTTAATGGTTAGCAAGAATCCTCACTACACAGAAGAATATTTTGTCTCCAGCTTTGTAAGTGGTCTAAAGCCTGAAATTAAGAAGGTTGTTCAAATGCACAAACCAGCCACAGTCTCACATGCCTTCTACTTGGCCAGGATGCAAGAGTTGAATGTCTCAATAAGCCAGGAGCCCATTAAACCACCCACAAAGAATCCAAACCCCTCATACCCTACAAAGTACATTACCTTCAGTCCCAACTCAGGCTTTTCAAAACCAACTCCTACAAATAATACATATCAGAAGCCTACCTACACCAAAAAGCCTTTCACTCCTGCACCTCCACAAAAGTTTATCCCTACCCACCCTCCCATTAGGCTTAACAGAGAACAGATGAATGAGAGAAGAAGTAAGGGACTCTGCTCAACTGTGATGAACAATACAAACCTAGTCACTTTTGTAAATCTCAGCTGTTCATGCTTGACTGTGATGATGAAGAGTACAATGTAACAGCAGAAACACAGCCTATTACTGAGTTCACTGAAGCTCTGGATTCTGACATGTCCATTTCATTACATGCTTTAACTGGTGATAGAAAAGGTGAAACAATCAGAATTCCAGGGTTACTTCAAGGGGAGTCTATTTCCATCTTTATAGATACTGGAAGCACTCACAGCTTCATTGATAAGGGTCTAGTTGAGAAGTTGTGTTGTGATATTCACCATACTGGCCATCTTTTGGTTACTATAGCAAATGGTGATAAAACTATCACAAATGGTATCTGCAAGAAGCTACACTGGGTAATGCAGGGCCATAAGTTCAGTGCTGACTTGAGATTATTACCATTAGGGGGTTGTGATATAGTTTTGGGAGCTGATTGGCTTAATAAACTGGGAGATATCATCATCAACTTAGCCAAGCTCAGTATTTCCTTCCAACATGAAGGGTCACAAATCACCTTAGTAGGGAGTTCAGAGAGACCATCTCTCATGTCAATGAGCACTGCAGCTGTGAAAAAATTCCTTAACAAAGCAACTTATGGTGTTATTGGACATTTTACTCAATTTCAGCAACACCCTGCACTGCAACTCTGCCTGACAGTATTCAACACATATTATCTTGATTTTCAGATGTATTTGCAGAACCATCTGAGTTACCCCCACCTAGAGCTTTTGACCACAAAATCCCTCTTAAACCTCACTCAGCACCTATCAATCTGAGGCCTTACAAATGCCCATACATCCAGAAAGCTGTGGTGGAGCAATTAGTTCAAGAGATGCTTAATAAGGGTATTATTCAAGACAGCCATAGTCCATTTGCTGTACCAATATTACTTGTGAAGAAGAAGGATGATTCTTGGAGGTTCTGTGTTGACTACAGAAAACTCAATGATATAACTATTAAAGACAGAATCCCAATTCCCATCATTGATGAGCTTCTAGATGAATTACATGGGGTTGTTGTCTTTACTAAGATTGATTTAAGCTGGGTATCACCAAATCAGAGTGGCTGTTTCAGATATTCACAAAACAGCTTTCAGAACTCACCAGGGACATTATGAATTCAGGGTTATGCCATTTGGGCTAACAAATGCTCCAGCCACTTTTCAAGCCTTGATGAATGAAATTTTCAAACCTTTTCTCAGAAGATTTGTGTTGGTCTTCTTTGATGATATCTTGGTTTATAGCTCTTCCCTTGCAGATCATAGGCACCATTTACAGATAATACTCAGCACATTAAGACAACACCAGCTATATGCAAAGAAGTCCAAATGTTGTTTTGCTCAGACTGAACTGGACTTGGGGCATATTATTACTGCACATGGAGTTGCTGCTGATCCTTCTAAAGTTGAAGCAATGCAGAACTGGCCAACACCAACAAACCTGAAGGAGCTCAGGGGATTTTTGGGTTTGACTGGTTATTATAGGAAATTTGTCAAGGATTATGGATTGATAGCTAGACCACTCACTGAATTACTAAAAAGGGATGCATTTCATTGGGGTACTCAAGCTGATACTGCCTTCTCAAAGCTGAAACATGCCATGTGCAGCACACCTGTGCTTGCCTTTCCTGACTTCACCAAACCATTTCTTGTTGAAGCTGATGCATGCACAACTGGAATTGGAGCAGTCTTGATGCAAGATGGTAGATCCATTGCTTTCTTTAGCAAATCTCTAGAGCCTAAATCTATTGGCTTTTCAACTTATGAAAATGAACTTTTAGCAGTTGTATCTGTTGTGACTAAGTGGAGGAATTACTTGTTGGGAAACAAATTCATTATACACACTGATCACCAGAGCATCAAGTTTTTCATGGAGCAGAAAATAACAACAGTTCTACAGCAGAGATGGCTTTTTAAGCTATTGGGTTATGATTATGACATAGTTTATAATAAGGGCTCTGACAATTCAGTTGCTGATGCTCTTTCTAGAATCCCTCATGCTTCTTACAAATCAATGGCCACATCACAACCTATTTGGGCTCAAGAACTGATTTCAAGTTACTCAGGTGATGCTCATGCTAACAGTCTTATTTCCAAGCTGCTTATCTCTGATTTTTCAGTGCAAAACTATTCTTATAAGGATGGTCTCTTGAGATACAAAAATAGGTTGTATGTGGGCACAAACAACAACATGAGGCATCAACTAATGCTCTCCATACATTCTTCATCTACTGGTGGCCACTCTGGAATACAAGGAAGTTATGCTAGAGCTAAAAGCCACTTTTTCTGGCCTGGTATGAAGAAGGATTTGCTATTATTTATCACCACTTGTGATGTATGCCAGAGGAACAAGGGAGAACATACATATCCTGTTGGTCTATTGCAGCCATTACCCATTCCAGAGCATGCTTGGCAACATATAACCATGGATTTCATTGAAGGGCTACCTAAATCTGACAGATTTGAGATTATCTTTGTGGTGGTTGACAGGTTGACTAAGTATGCCTATTTTATTCCATTGTTTCACCCTTACACTGCTTCAACAGTTGCTCAAGCATTTCTGCAGAATATTTACAAGTTACATGGTCTACCAGTCTCCATTACTTCTGATAGGGATAAGGTCTTTGTTAGCAATTTCTGGCAGGATCTCTTTAAACTTCTGGATACTACTCTCAACTTGAGCTCTGCTTACCACCCACAAACAGATGGCCAAACTGAGAGAGTAAATGGCTGCCTAGAGAGCTATCTCGAATGTATGTCAGGTCACAAACCTAAGGATTGGTCTAAATGGTTGGCACTTGCTGAGTGGTGGTATAACACCAACCATCACACCAGCCTAAAGATGACCCCCTCCAAAGCCTTGTATGGTTATACTCCTCCACATATGGCTTTTCCAGTGGAGGCTACTACTTCAGTGGCTGCAGTTGAAGAATATCTTCTCCAAAGGAATCAAGTGCTGGAAATCCTTAAGGAAACACTACATAAGGCACAGGAGAGGATGAGGCTTTATGCAGACAGGAAGAGAACTGAGAGGGTGTTTGAAGTGGGTGACCTAGTGTTTCTGAAACTCCAGCCCTACAGACAAACTTCTATATCACTGAGAAGAAACTTCAAGCTCTCTGCTAGGTACTATGGGCCTTTTGAAGTTCTGGAGAAGCTTGGTGCAGTGGCCTATAAGCTGAAACTACCTTAAACCTCCAAGATCCACCCTGTTTTTCATGTTTCACAATTGAAGAAGAAGATAGGAGCTGCTATTTCCCCAGTTCTCAGTCTTCCTTTAGTCGACCACCATGGACAGATTATAGTGAAACCTCATTCAGTGCTTGGTGGACGAACCATTTGGCGGAAAGGGCAAATCACTCAACAATATCTGGTTCAGTGGTCTAATGCATCACCATCAGAGGCTACTTGGGAGGATCGAGCTAACATTGAAGCTCACTTTCCAAACTTTCATCCTTGAGGACAAGGATTTGGTGGAGGAGAGGGTATTGTCATATACCTCTAAAGGGTATCTACATTACTAAGGGGTGTCTTCATTTAATTAGTAATAAACCATTATATTAGTTGATTAATAATGATTAGGAGATTAATTTTAGCCGTTGGATGTTTGTATGGGATGCTTACACGTGTCCCAATCGATAGGGTTGTTTGTATGGCTACTATAAGTTGTAGTGTTCTCTGTTGGTGAAGTTTAAGAAGAAATAAAATCAATTGGGTTGCACAACGTTGCAGATTAAGGGTTTTTGAGCATCACTTGTACTGTGATCAGTACAAAACTCCGAATCGACAAAATATATTTTCCCAAAAGAAAGTAAAGACATCTCGACCTGTGTGATTTTTCAGTGCTTTGGCTTCGATCCATTTCGAGAAGTAATCAGTTGCCACGATAATGTATTTTCGTTATCCTGTTCCTGGAATGAAAGGTCCCACAATATCGACCCCCCACTTGGCGAAGGTCCATGGGCTTGATACCAAGTTTAAATTTGTTGCTGGTGCGTGAATCCTTTTGGCGAATCTTTGGCAAGGGTCACATCTTCGAGATATGTCCTTTGCGTCAGCATGCATGTAGGACCAATAATACCCCTGAGCTTTGGTTCTCTGAGCGAGCGCTCTTGCTCCACTATGAGTTCTGTCATCAGTGCGACACCATCTATTTGATGGACACATCTTAGTAGTGGACCCAAGAATGACTGCCGATATAGGAATCCGTCGAGGATTCTGTAGTTTGCTGACCTGCTGATTATTTTGTGAACTTCGAGTGGGTTACTCAGTAATTCCTTGGTTCCCAAATATTTTCTTATTGGCACCCTCCAATCTTCGACTCCGTCTTGAATTGCCATTACGAGCTTCTCCTTTGCGTCCTCAATAGATGATTTATGCATTCTTCCAATCTCGATGGAGATGATGCTTGGGTCTGTTATTTTTGAGGCAATAAATGCCAGAGCGTCCGCATCCCTGTTATCCTTCCTACATATGTGTCGTATTTTGAGATGTGGAATTTTTGCCATTAACCTCTTTGTAAATTTCTTGTGTTTTGATAATGAGTCATTTGACTGGTAACTGCCATCGAGTTGTCTGGCTACGATCTGAGAATCTGTGGTTATCCTTGCCTCTTGGATTTCCATTTCAATCATATGTTTTAAAGTGTGAACCATTGCTTCGTCTGCATATTCTTTTAGCAAGTTCTCCATCTCCGCACGCTGTGCTTCTCCCATTAATGTTCCGATTTTCACGATTTTTGGCTCCTCGATGGTTCCAATGTTTACATCTGTTGTAGGCTCAGTTGGTGTGAAATTCGATGTTTTTTCGTTCATTGGGCTGGGGTCCTTCAGAGCTTCTTTTATGATTGCCTCGTTGTCTCCTCGATTACTTGGTTAATTTCCTTTTTGATCACCTCCACCTTCTTCTGTCTTCGACGTTCTCTTCGATTACGTCTCGCATACCTCCTCTGCTCGATGTCCTTCTCATGACATGTAGAGGGTAAAACCCCTCGGGACACGTGTCTCGCATCCAGGAAGC
>JAJJMA010302001.1:0-12939 GCA_023529015.1 Papaver nudicaule | reverse complement strand
GATGACGCATCCTCCACTGAGTCAACCAGTCAACCTGACAATATATCCGTTCTGACTTCTCTTAAATGCCCACCTAAATATCACCTAACTATCACCTAACAATTGGCGACAAGTCTTTACTCGTTGATAACTTACTCGTCAATCCCTTACTCGCTGATCCCTTACTCGTTGATTCCTATATCGCCCCTCTTGTTACTCGCTGATCCAAGGCATCTCAGCTGTACTCCTTTTGTGCAGTATCTCATCTAGGATGCCTTTATATGGGATATGTATTTTCTACCCTTACATTTTGCCTCTTTCATCTCCTAAGATTTCAATCGCCGGGGATGAAACTATAGTACTCGCCGAAAATACCGCCCCACGTTCTCCACTACGCCTTTTTCACGCCACACGTCTACTGCCATGCATCAGTTACTCCACGTGTCTTCCATGCGTCTCTTCACTTTATGACTGGTAACCGATTACACCCATTATCTCCATTACTCCACTACAGCTCATAACCGTTATCGCCGGTTAATCTCCCCTTGACTACTATAAATGCCCAACTCTGCATCTGCTTCCATCTTTACGAGTTCTTTTCTCTTAAACCCTAAACCTTCTGCTGCTGCCGTTCGCATCTGAGTTTTCACCTTCTTCCTTCTTTCTCACAGATTGAAGATTTTCATCATTCCCTGAACAACTGCTACTTCTTCCTCTTTTTATCTTTTGACGATTTCTTCTCTGATTTCTGCTACAGATCTTCTTTCTGCCATTTTCCGTTACCGATAACCACCAATCTTCATCCTTTCCGACCAGTTTTCCACCGGAAACCACCAATCTTCATCTTTTCCGGCAACACCCAAGCTACTCTAATGGCTTCAATTGTTAAATCTTCCAGATCTAAAAGCACAGCTAGCAAAGCCAAAGCCAAAGCCAAAACTACTGACCAAAAGGTACCAAATTGGAAGACTGATTGGCCTGGTTATTGTACCCATTACAAAGTAGATTACCTTAATCCCAAAATCCATTCTCTGCCTGAGACACAGAAGGCATCTGATCTGTTATCCGTCGACGATCTTCTTCGATCGGAGACAAGTAATACTTGGGCTGCCGTTGCTTTGGTCAGCTGAAGGCTGGGCTAAAGTTTCCTCTTTACAATCCGACTAATACTTTTATCGTTGATCTTCTTGTGGCGATCAACAGAAGTCCCTTTCAGTTAACGAGGAATGCCATCCGAGTAATGACTGAGTGGAGCAAGCGCCGAGATGGACAAACAAACTACCCTTTGCTCGCCAACCTGGAAGCTCATAAGCCTGATGAGTTTACCTTGAAGAAATTTCTTGAACAATATTCTGTGGCTTCTTGCAATAGAAAAACTGATCCCTGGGATGTTCGATTTACACCCAAAGCAAATTACCCTGCTGCAGACTTGTTACTCGCCGATGTCGAGTTTACAAGTACAAAAGAAAAACCAACCGTTCGTCACAGCTCTGAGGGAGACTTTTACAATCTTCCTTGTCTCATCGACGGGCCCTGGTTACTAGGCTGGGAGGATGATGAAAAAACCAGAATCCGAGAATCTTTTCTGCCTGAGCATTCCCACCTCGCCAAGCACACCTTCTGGAATGTAGTCTGGCCTGATGCTGACAAGTATGCCAAGGATGAGAATGGCAAATTTCTTAGGGTGAAAGATAAAGATTATGTCAAACTCTCGGCTGATGCTATTGCTGGGACAAAAAGAGGGCGAGAAGATACCGCCAATGCTTCTCAGGTAAATATATATCTATTCTCCGTAGAATTATTCCAGAGCTAGCAAAGATCCAACTGAAGATCTTGAAACAAGCACTTTAATTTAACTTATTTTAAAAATATATGCAAATATATTTTTAAAATATATATCTATATTTGCCTCTGCTTGTTCCGAGATCTGATAGGTGTATCTTTGGTGATATTCACTTTGCAGCGCCCAAAGAAACCCAGGCCGTCTCCCGCCGAGATAGCTGAAGAACTCCGCCAACTTGCTGCCAAGAATCTACCTCCTCCGCCAATTTCTTCTCAATTAGTTAAGGAGGCTGCCCCTAGCCAAGAAAATCTTGAATCCACCGCCGTTGAATCTGCCAAGGGTAATTCCAGCATGCTCGTCGATCATCCCTTAAAGGATAGCTCTGGTATACCCGTCGACCAATCTGCAAAGGATGGTTATACCAATCCTCCTAATACTGAAGATATGGAAGTCATGAACCAAGATTCTGAGTCGTATCCTAAGAACAATGACCATCTTGACATGGATTTGGATGCGCTCAACATATCTGGTGGTCATGATACTTCCGGACCATCTTCTTCTTCAAAAAAACCTAGGATTCCCTCTGTTCAACATACTCCTGCTGTTTCTGCACTTGAGTCACATCTCGCTGGCTTAGTCGTTCTCGATAGGTTGCCTCGGCATCCTCTTACTCCTCAGCCTATTAAGGGACCTGGATGCTTGCAGCCGACTGCCCCAAACATGCTCGCCGAAGCTTTTGACAAGCTTAGTATGGCGGATGACTGCACAGACCACGAATATTTTGAAACCTTGGCACAATATAGTCGCCCTGGGTTTGTGCATCACCCAAAATTCCATACGGCTGCAGATATCATTCCTTATCAGGAGCATTTCAATCTTTTCAATATGGTGAGTATTTTTGTGGCATTTCGTCTTTTCTAGCTCTGTCGTCATTGGAGACTTATGCTCATTCTTTGTAATATCAGCATTTTCATCACTGCTTGAGTGTTGCCTCGGCCAATGAGGGTCTCAGCCGGGAGATCATTAATCTCAAGAATCAGAACAGTCAGTTGGCTCATGATGCCTTGGTGCGTGGCCAAGAAGTTGAAAGGTTGAAGAAGAAGGCCCGAGAGCGAAGTCTGACGGTTACAGCTCAACAAAGTAAGTTTTCTGCATATCATCTCCTTGTTATTTCATTTTCCTTTCCGCCTTGTTCTTGTCGGCGACCCTTAGATTTCCTGCCTTCCAAGGTTGCCATTCCTCCGATGACGATAGGCTTAGGCGAGCTGAATCCGAAATCGAGAGACTTAGTAATAGCAACTTTAAGCAGTGTAGTCAATTATTCACTTTCCTCAAGGATCTTAAATGGTGTCGGCGAGAGTTGGATCAGGACGTTGATATTATAAGAAACCTCTGTGATACTTATCAAGCTACTCACTCGGAATTAGTCCAAATGACTAACCAACGTGACGATGCATTTCGCCGAGAGGAATTAGCCCTTGCTGCCAAAACAGAAGCCGAGACAGGTCATAAACGAGCTTCCTTCCTCTGGAAAGAAGAGAAATCCAGAGCTGATAAGTTGGCTTCTCAAGTTATTAGCCTAAGCACAGAGAAAGAGACCGCCGAGTTTCAAATTCAACGCTGGAAAGACATGGCGGAGAGGCGTGAAGCTTTGACAATTGATTTGTACAAGCAATGTTCTACCCAACAACGCCAAATAGAACGAATGCTAGGTCCTTGTGCTAATGAAAACTTTGAGTTTCATATGACTCAGGTTAGGGAAGCACAAGAGGGTATGCGTGGACATGTCCACAACCTGGAAGGTAGCTTTTATAGGATTTATCCATGACTTCTTATGCTTGTTTTCAATCCTTTTTACCATATCTTTTTCTCCTTTTGCCTCAGCTACAATTCAGAGGTTAAAGAATGAAGCAGATCAACAGCAGGAGATCGTTAAGGGCTGTCATGAGCTGGAGATGAAGGTCCAGGATCTCTCGGATCAACTCAAGGACACAAGTCTTGCCCCGATAAGATAAAAGAGTTGTCCGAGAAGCTCAAGGAGCATGATTCTTGTACTGGCAAGCTTGCAGATCTGAATAAGCAACTTCTTGATCATGCCTCTTGTGCTGGCAAGATTCAAGAACTTGAGAGTGCCCGAGATGGTCTTCAGATTGAGCTCGCCGAAGCCATGGATGATGTCCAGTATTGGGAGAAGCGTCACAAGGATGATGTCGTCAGCGCTGCCTTTATCGGCGCTCAGGATTTTGCTTACAAATTCTTGCCTCAGCAAGGAATCGAGATCCCCTTGGCTTATCAACGACCTACTCCTGAACAGCTCGCCATGCAAGAGAAAGCAAGTACCAAAGGAAAGGAGGTGATGTGGGAGGAAAAGAATGAAGAAGAGGAGAATGAAGAAGATGAGGAAGAAAAGGATTATGAATCTGAGGAAGAAAGCTCAGAAGAGGAAACTGGAGATGAAAATCCTAAGGGACAAAATCTGTCCCTTGCTATCTTTGCTGAAACCGTAAAAGGTGGACAATCTGGCGAGCAGGAGCTAGGAATAGCGACTGTTAGTGCTAGTCAGCCAATCGTCGAACCAAACGCAGAAACAGGCACCGCCGAGGTTATCCAGCCTATCCCCGAGCCAACATTGGAAAGTACTGTCGCCGAAGCTAACCAACCTGAAGATGCTAGAGTTGAAGATGGGGGCGAGGGTGACCTCAGTGATCTCGAAGGAGACAAGCCTTCTACCCCAAAGAGTCCCTTTGCTGATCCTAGGTGTTGAAGTAGCTTTACTTTTGCTCTTTTGAATATTAACGAGGATAAGTTGTTACCTCTCCAAGTCTTTTGTGTTTCTCTTTCTATCTTAGATTTTCTTGTAATGAACTGTTACCCCCTTTGGAAGGTTATTTTAATGAATATTATCCTCATGTCTGTTGACATCTGCTTTCCCTATGCAATTTTCCATTGCCATATTTGTTCTTCTTTGTTTTGTCTTCAAAGAGTTAACTTTCCATTAAGTGAAGCCCTGGCCCTCGTACCGCCAACAATTTCTTATAAATTGACCTAACAATTTCCCAGAGCAACAGGATAGACCCCAGCCGTAACCATTACTTGTGCCCGTCGGCGATCTAATATAAGTAGAATGGGTTGCCCTCATAGACTTTACTACACTCCGCCAGAAGTGATGCTATGGCATAGACGGATTAACACACCGGCGGCACCACCGATGTGATGCTACAACAAAAGGGGACCTTATTTCCTTACAAACACTTACAGATCAACAAGTAACACGACTGGTCTTACAACTAGCCTGGGTTGGACTAACTAATACGATAAGGGCATTCACTCAATGGAAGTAGACTTTCTTCCTAAGAGATCTTGGCTCTTAGTTGATTTATTGATTTAGGCGTTATGCCTTTAGGGATGGCACTTGGCCTTAGCACCTGATCAGGGTTTTGTATGGCGTTTGTCGCCTTGGGCATTTGTGCCTCTGTGGATGGCTTTTATAGCCTGTTGCTGAGTATTTTACCTCAGCTATTGTGCTCTAGGAGCTTTAAAATTCTAGCTATCACTGTAGTTAGACTACTCAGTGAATGAAAAATGCAAATGATTCAGTGATTTGTTAACGGGGTTCGGCGCATGGTAGCAAACCTACATCCCCGGATCTTATTCGCTACTACTTTACATGAGCTAATAAGACTTCTTGGGTATTATGCCCGCCCAAGACTTCGGATTTTACATGGTATCCATCAAGGATAGTACTTCTTAAGGAACCTGGCGTTCCAAGGATGTTCAAGTTGCACGCCATGTTCATCAATTAGTATATACGCTCCTGGTCCAGCCACTCTTTTGACCACGTAGGGGCCATCCCATACAGGTTCCAGTTTCCTGCACCCTTCTCGTTGAGATGGGGGAACTTCTCGTAGCACCAGCTCGCCGGGTGAATACTCTATTGGAATCACTCGCTTGTTATATTCTCTTGCTAAACGCCGGTGGTAATTCTCCATGTGAGTAAGGGCGATCAACCACTGCTCTTCTAAGTCATCTAGCTTGGCCATGATTAGATCTGTATTCAGATTCTTTTCCCATGCCTCATGCTTTGTAGTGGGCAGGATTACTTCGGATGGGAGTACTGCCTCGGCGCCGAAAGTAAGTAAGAAAGGAGATGCTCCCGTTGCTTCTCGAACTGTAGTTCTATATGACCACAAGACATTGTGCAAATGCTCACACCATGCCTTTTTATGCTTCTCCAATCTTTTCTTCAGTCCCATTCCAATAGTCTTATTGGTGGCTTCCGCCTGGCCATTACTCTGAGGGTATAAGGGAGTTGATTTTCCCAGTTTGACGCTGTAATGAGCGAGTAACTTTCTTATGTTGTCGCCGACTAACTCTTTTCCATTGTTTGTACATATCTCCGCCGGCACACCAAATCTACAAAATATGTTCTCCCAGATGAATGTGAATACTTCTTGTCCTGTTTTCTTCCTGATAGCTTTAGCTTCACACCATTTGGTGAAATAATCCGTCGCCACAATAATATATTTCCGTTGTCCGGAACCTGTAGTTAGTGGTCCAATAATATCAATGCCCCACTTGGCGAAAGACCAAGGGCTGAGTACTGAATTTAAAGATGTTGCCGGCGCCTTAATTCTTCTCCCATACAGCTGGCATGGTTTGCATCGCTGAACATATTCCTTTGCGTCTTTATTCATCCAAGGCCAGTAGTATCCCTGCATTCTGACCTTCAAGGCTAAGGCTCTTTGACCACCATGATTTCCACAGTCTCCTTCATGAATTTCTTTCAATAATTCCTTTCCTTCTTCCTTGGATACGCATCTCAGCAGAGGTCCAGAGAATGACCGGCGATATAGGATTCCATCTATGAGTTCATAGTTCGCCGAACGACTGATGACCTGATGAGCTAAAATTTGATTTCCTGGCAAAGTTAAACGGTCCAAATAATACCGTATCGGCGATCTCCAATCTGTCTCTGCTGATTCTTCAGTGCTTGTTGTCAATACTTCTTTTTGCCTTGGTTCTGTTACCGATGACTGCATCACTCTTTCAATAGCTATTGAAGTAACATCTGGATCTGTCATCATTGAGGAGATGAACGCCAATGCATCGGCGTGCCTGTTATCCTTTCTGCAGATGTGGCGAAACTTGATACCTGTGATCCTCTGGGCGTACTCCTTAGCAAGTTTTAGGTACTTCTGCATAGACGGGTCTGCCGTTTGGTATTGTCCAGATATTTGTCGAATCACCAGCTGGGAATCGCTTGTCAATCTGACATTGCTAATCTTCATTTCGATGAGTATTCGCATGGCGTGAATAACTGCTTCATATTCTGCCTCATTGTTGGTCGCCGGGAATTCTAGCCTAAGCGAGTGTACTATCCTTGCTCCTTTTGGCGAGATAAGGACAATTCCAATTCCATTTCCTTCTTTATTTGATGATCCATCTACATAAACCTCCCATCCATCAGGTCTGCACTTCAATAAATCTGGTACTTCATGTTCTTGCTCGTCCAAGGAGGATGGGATTTCTTCTATCTCTTCTTCTTCATCTATTGGGAAGTCGGCGAGGAAGTCTGCTATCACTTGAGACCGCTGAGCTGTGCGTATTTCATACTGGACGCCGAACTGCTCAATTTGTTGATTCCACTTGGCGATGCGCCCCACTCGCTGAGAGCTGTGCAAAATAGATTCTATTGGAGTTTTGGTGAGGACAACAATGGGATGGGCGTGAAAATATGGACGTAACCGCTGAGATGCGAAAACCAAAGCCAGAATCAGCTGCTCTATTTTGGTATAATTCTTCTCTGCTCCTTGTAACGTTCTACTAATATAGTATATAGGTGTTTCTCCACCTTTGGTTCTTACAAGCACTGCACTTATGGCAAAAGGTGTCGCGGCGAGATATACTCTGAGTTCCTCGCCGTGTTTAGGTGGCTGAATTGCTGGGAGAGTAGCGAGATACTTTTTGATGCCCTGAAATGCAGCTTCGTGTGCTTCAGTCCAGTTGAACTTTTCTCCTTTTTTAAGTGTCTGGAAAAATAGTTTACACTTGTCAGAGAACCTTGAGATAAATCTGTTAAGAGACGCCAAAGTCCCGTTGAGTCGCATAACATCTTTTACTGTGACCGGCGAGGGCATTTCTATGATTGCTTTAACCTTGGCTTGATCAGCTTCCACTCCCTTCTTGGTGACGACATATCCCAAGAACTTTCCTGAAGTCACGCCGAAAACACACTTTGCTGGATTGATTTTTAACTTAGTAACACGCATATGGTTAAATATTTCTCTGAGGTCTTCCACATAAGTTTGCTTCTTTTTGCTTTTGACAAGCATGTCGTCGACATAGACTTCCATCGTCTTCCCTATCCATTTCTCAAACATTTTCTGTGCCATTTCTTGATAAGTAGCGCCAGCGTTCTTCAACCCAAATGGCATTCGAGTGTAACAAAATAATCCTTTAGTGGAAAAGAAAGCTGTGTGCTTCTGATCTTCCTCCGCCAAGGGTATTTGGTTATATCCTGAATAACCATCCATAAACGACAGCAACTCGTGACCTGATGTAGCGTCTACAGTCTGGTCAATACTCGGCAGTGGAAAACTGTTCTTGGGACATGCTCTGTTAAGGTCACTGAAGTCAATGTAGATCCTTACTCCCTTGTTCTTCTTTGGCACCACAACCATGTTAGCTATCCATTGCGGGTATTGCACTGGTCTTATAATACCAGATGCCTTCATTTTGTCAATTTCTGCCTCTACTGCTTCTTTATAAGCTGGGGCTAATTTCCTTATCCTTTGCTTGAATGGTCTGACCTTTGGATCGATATCTAACTTATGACATGCTATCGCCGGGTCAATCCCTGGCATCTCATTCATACCCCAAGCAAAGACATCAACATACTCTTTGAGTAGTGCTTGCAACTCCGCCGATTCGTCTTCATTTAACAGAGTACCAATTTTTATCATCTTTGGATCCTGCTCATTGCCGATATTAACGTCCTTAGTAGGTTCCACCGCTGTGAAATGTAGCTCTGGTTCTCCCATCGGCGATGGTTCCTTTAATTGCTATAAGGTCTTATCTCCGGACTTCGCCGAGTCTTCTACTGAATTTACTGAATGCACATATGTGGTTGGGTCGGCGATAAAATCTAAAATCTCCTGTTCCTTAACCGCTTCCTTGCCAAGCTTCTTTTTCTCTACAATCTTTGCCTTTCGATTTTCTCGCATTTGTACATCCGCCGAGTTACACGCCTTAGCCACTGCTAAATCTCCTACATACTCGGCGACTCCAAATGGTGTGGGGAACCTTAAGCGCTGATGATAAGTAGAGGGGACCCCTTTCAAGCTGTGGAGCCAAGGTCTTCCCAGAATTGCAGCATATGGCGAATCAACATCCACAATACAGAGAGTAGTTTTCAAGAAGTAATCGTCGCAAATCTTCACTTTTAGTTCAATTTCGCCTTTAGGCTTAGAAGCTATGCCATTAAACCCATAAATGTTGTAGGAGGAGACAGTGGGCGAGGGTATTTTATCATCTTTTGCCCTCATTGCCTCAAAGGCAGTATTAAAGAGGATATCCACGGAGCTTCCTGGGTCGATAAGCACTTTTGGCAATCTAAACTGCTCCACCTGAATGGTAAGAACCAAGGGATTGTTATGATTTCTTCCTTCTGGTGGAATTTCTTCGGCGGAGAACCCAACACATGCTTTCATCCATTCTTGCAATGGCTCTTGCTTAGCGGCGACACTACAGATCTCATTTCCCATTCTATCTCGCTTATGAACTCGAGACATGACATTATCATGAAATTCATCTCTAGTAATTTTTGAATGCACAATGGAAAAGCAATCTAACTCCAGCAAATCTCGCTCAACCTTAACCTCATACACATTTGGAGTATGAACGGGAATGGCTTGAATTGGCTGGACCATGATAGGAGGTGGCGGCGGCAATTCTAGGAATTCCTGAAATTTCCCCATACGGACGAATCGATGGACTTCTTGCTGTACACCGGTACAATTCTCAGTTGTATGGCCATGAAACTGATGGAATTGACAGAATGAATTGGTATTGGCTGGCGGGGCCCTTGGGTTTCCTCTGTTATAAGGATAGCGGATATCATCCCTACAGTTTGAGCTTTCAATCTGACCAAATGCATCTGTATAAGAAACACACAACTTAGGCAAAGTAGCATCTTGGAAAGTTTGCTGGTTGCCTCTGGCGAATTTTCTGTTATCTCCATTATATCTTCTGTCTCCATTCCCATTTCGCCGATTATCTCTTCCTCCTCGTCCATAGTTTCCTCCCCTGTTATCTTGCTTATCTCGTCCATCATAATTTTCTCGCTTCTGAGAATTCCAATGTTGATCGGCGGTAACTTGCTGCTTTCCTGCCTCGGATACCACTATCGCCGAAGAGGGATTTTGTGCCAGCTTCCGTTGTTCTGCCTTCAACCATTCTTTCTTGATTTCTTCTTGATCTTCCGGCGATAAACTATTGATCGAGTGAATTTGTTTTGCTCTTTCCTTCTTTAGTCGCAACTCCTCTTCTCGAATTTCTTCAAAACTTAACCATTCATCCTGCATCGCCCTCAAGGTCTGCAGATCTTGTGGCATGTTCCAAAACAACTTCTGGTACAGTTGGTCTGTCGTCTCCATGGCGCTAAGAAATGATCTTATTTTCTCTTTTTCTGACACTTCTGATCCTACCTCGCCGCTTGCTTTCCTCCATCTTTGGATAAAAGTTTTATAAGTCTCCGAGGGCCTTCTCTTAACGTTGAACAATCTTTCCACGCCGGGCCGACCTCTATTGTTCTGAATAAAAGCATGCAGGAATTTGCATTCTAACTTCTCAAAGGATCTGATTTTTCCTTCTTCTAGCCCATCAAACCAGGCTAGGGCTTCGTCCTTTAGCGTGGCAGGGAAGGCCATACACATTATCGGATCTGATCCTACCCAGGCCGCCATATCTCGCTTATAAGCTCTCGAGTGCTGTGTAGGATCTCCAGTTCCATCATAGATGGAGGTGAATTTAGGGGCAGAGTATTTGGGTGACACATGCCCATATGTAATGCAATCGTGAAAAGGTGTTTTCTGCGCCTCTAAAAGTGCAACCCTATATCTCGACTCCCTTGAAGATCCACTTAAAGCTTCTACTTTATCTTTTAATTGGCGCAGATCCTTCTTCATCTCTTTATCTACTTTATGTCGTCGCTTAGAGCTGCTACGATCTTTATCCTTCCCGGGTAAATTTATCCTTCTGCCCCTTTCGTCATACTTCGCCGATGAATCTGAGATTTCAGTCGAGCTGGTTCCACTCTTTTCCACTCGGCGAGTTGTATGAGAATGAGACTCATGGCGAGACGAATGTGTATGGGACCCATGGCGAGATGAATGTGCATGGCGAGTTGAGTGCGAGTGGGAAGCATGACTTTTATTTTGTGCCGCCATCAATTCTCTATGACTCTGAAGTACCGTCTCCATTTGCAATTGCATTTGCTTCTGCACTTGATCCGCCTGCCTGTTATTAGCCTCGAGAATTTGCCTTAGCAGAGTTTCTGTGGTATTTGTGGATCTAGTATTATCTGCTATCACCACTGGGCGAGTTACGGTAGCACCAGGTACTATCGCCGCACCATTCCTACTAGCCGCTTGTGGAGTTTCTGCCACCACCGCTGGAACTTCTTTTGTTACGTGCCTAGCCTCGCCGACATCTTGTACCAACTGCTGCTGACCATTAGCTGTTGCTACTCCTGCTACAATTGCGTTTTGAGTTGCTCCCCCTGCATTCGATGTTTCGCCTAGGGTAAATCTTCCACCACCAATCTGCTCGCCACAAGCATTTGCTTCTACATGGCTGCTGATTCTTCTTAGCATTGGATTAGGCTCAGGTGACCTTTCTGCATTCTCAAAACGAGTAATATCCTCTATGTAAACTTCTTCTTGGCGAGTCACTTGCTGGACAGGCGATCGGCGAGATGAGCTTGCCACATTAGGATCCACTGGACCAGCTGGTTCCATTGCCCTGCTTCTAGTGTTGTGACCACTGAGGAGTGTCGCTGGTGTAGGAGGGATAGGGTGTCGAGGAGGCCTACCCGCCGGAGCTTTATCGCTTCTTCCTCTAGGACCCATTCGCCGAGATTCTGTAAAAGAAGACAAACACACTTCCTGACAGTATTGCTCTGTTAGTACTGTGGGTAAATGCCAAATAAGTTAGTTGAGTTGCTTTTCAGAATGTTGATGAATAAGAGACAAAAAGAACAGCTTTAGATCATGTGATGTGCTGATGATGACCTAATCATGACAAGAATTGTGAAAACATCCTATGATACTATAATTTTCAAATTGAAATGATGGTACAGCCCGTGTTTTAAGAAAAACTTTTGAAATGATTCAATTTCCTTTATGGGTCTACAGTTTCTGCTATTCGCCGGAAAAGATACTTTTTTGCCGGAAATATATATCTATATTTGCATTTTCCGAGAGGGACTCATACTCAAGAATAACATTTTTCTATCCTCACACTTAGGTTTCTCCACTGTATATGTGAAAAAGGTGAAATATGTGATAAACTTGTCAAAACAGTCCGGCCAAACCTTGTCTATAATCATAATAGCATTTTAACACAGCATGGTTTCCATAAATGGCAAAAAATGTCTACTGAAAATCCAGATCCATCGCCATAGCATACCAAAAATTACCTATACTTTCTAATCTTAGCAATACTCTATGGGAGAATCCTTATAACAAACTGCATAGCATACCATATATAGCAAAACAAGCAGCAAAAATCATGAAGAAATTCTACATGGCGAGCCAAAACATCTCTAAATAGTATGAGAAAATTATTGAAACATAACGGCGAGCTCTCAAACCCGCATATCATACCATATATAGAAACAAAGAACATATGGTAACATCTCAGATCATACTCAAAATCAAGGAAAAGCATAGACAAGCTAAAACTCATGAAGAATCAACAGGAAATCCTATATATAGCAAGTAAAGGTAACTGAGACACTACCGGCGAATTCTAACGCATGTGATTCATACCATATATGGAAAGAAAGAACATCCACAGATCATATCAACAAATCAAGGAAACACAAATCCAAAACCTCTTCTAGCGCCAAAATGTAACTGTGTAAAATCCCAATGGTTAGATCTTACACAGTACACCCA
>JAJJMA010301991.1:0-33800 GCA_023529015.1 Papaver nudicaule | reverse complement strand
ATTCCAATTCCATTTCCTTCTTTATTAGATGAACCATCTACATAAACTTCCCAACCGTCAGGACTGCACTTCAATAAATCTGGCACTTCATGTTCTTGCTCATCCAAAGAGGATGGGATTTCTTCAATCTCTTCTTCTTCATCAATCGGGAAGTCAGCGAGGAAGTCCGCGATAACTTGTGACCGCTGAGCCGTACGTATTTCATATTGGACGCCGAATTGCTCAATCTGCTGATTCCACTTGGCGATACGTCCCACCCGCTGAGAGCTGTGCAAGATTGACTCTATGGGAGTTTTGGTGAGAACTACAATGGGATGAGCGTGAAAGTATGGACGTAATCGCTGAGATGCAAAGACCAGCGCCAAGATCAATTGCTCTATTTTAGTGTAATTCTTTTCTGCCCCTTGCAGCGTTCTGCTGATATAATATATAGGTGTTTCCCCACCCTTGGTTCTTACAAGTACTGCACTTATGGCGAAAGATGTTGCAGCGAGATATACCCTGAGTTCTTCGCCGTGTTCAGGTGGCTGAATTGCTGGGAGAGTGGCGAGATACTTTTTGACGCCCTGAAAGGCTGCTTCATGTGCCTCAGTCCAATCGAACTTTTCTCCTTTTTTCAAGATCTGGAAAAATAGTTTGCATTTATCGGAGAACCTTGATATGAATCTGTTGAGAGACGCCAAAGTCCCATTGAGCCGCATAACATCTTTCACTGTTACCGGCGAAGTCATGTCTATAATTGCCTTAATCTTGGCTTGATCAGCTTCCACTCCCTTCTTCGTGACAACATACCCCAAGAACTTTCCTGAAGTCACACCAAAAACGCATTTTGCCGGGTTAATCTTTAGCTTGGTAATACGCATATGGTTAAATATTTCTCTGAGGTCTTCCACGTGAGTTTGCTTCTTCTTGCTCTTAACCAGCATATCGTCCACATATACTTCCATTGTCTTCCCTATCCATCTTTCAAACATCTTTTGCGCCATTTCTTGGTAAGTAGCGCCGGCATTCTTAAGTCCAAATGGCATTCGAGTGTAACAAAATAATCCTTTAGTGGAAAAGAAAGCGGTATGCTTCTGATCTTCCTCCGCCAAAGGTATTTGGTTATACCCCGAGTAGCCATCCATAAATGACAGTAACTCGTGGCCAGATGTAGCGTCTACCGTTTGGTCAATACTTGGCAGCGGGAAACTGTTCTTTGGACAGGCTCTGTTAAGATCACTAAAGTCGATGCAGATTCTTACTCCCTTGTTCTTCTTAGGCACTACCACCATGTTAGCTATCCATTGTGGATATTGCACCGGCCTTATTACGCCGGACGCCTTCATTTTGTCAAGTTCTGCCTCTACTGCTTCTTTATAAGCTGGAGCCAATTTCCTTATCCTTTGTTTGAATGGTCTGATCTTTGGATCAATATCTAATTTATGACATGCTATCGCCGGGTCAATACCTGGCATCTCATTCATGCCCCAAGCAAAGACATCAACATATTCCTTGAGTAGCGCTTGTAGCTTCGCAGATTCGTCTTCATTTAGCAGAGTGCCAATCTTTACCATCTTTGGATCCTGATCATCGCCGATATTAACATCCTTTGTGGGTTCCACCGCCGTAAAATGTAGTTCTGGTTCTCCCATCGGCGATGGTTCCTTTAATTGCTATAAGGCCTTATCTCCAGACTTCGCCGAGTCTTCTACCGAGTTCGTTGAATGTGCATATGTGGTTGGGTTGGCGATAAAGTCTAGAATCTCCTGCTCCTTAATTGCTTCCTTGCCGAGCTTCTTTTTCTCGGCAATCTTCGCTTTTCGATTTTCTCGTATTTGCACATCCGCCGAATTACACGCCTTAGCCACTGCAAAATCTCCAACATATTCGGCGACTCCGAATGGTGTAGGGAATCTCAGGCGTTGGTGATAAGTAGAGGGCACTCCCTTCAAACTGTGGAGCCATGGTCTTCCCAGAATTGCGGCATACGGCGAGTCAACATCCACAATACAAAGAGTAGTTTTCAAGAAATAATCCTCGCAAATCTTAACTTTAAATTCAATCTCGCCCTTAGGCTTAGAAGCGATACCATTAAACCCATAAATGTTATAGGAGGAGACTGTTGGCGAGGGTATTTTATCATCTTTCGCCCTCATCGCCTCAAAGGCAGTATTAAAGAGGATATCCACGGAACTTCCTGGGTCAATAAGCACCTTTGGCAGCCTGAACTGCTCCATCTGAATGGTAAGAACCAAGGGGTTGTTGTGATTTCTTCCCTCTAAAGGAATTTCCTCGGCGGAGAACCCAACACAGGCCTTCATCCAATCTTGCAAAGGCTCTTGCTTGACGGCGACACTACAAATCTCATTTCCCATTCTATCTCGCTTATGCACACGAGATAAAACGTTATCATGAAATTCATCTCTAGTGATCTTTGAGTGTACAATGGAAAAGCAATCTAATTCCAACAAATCTCGCTCCACCTTTACCTCATACACCTTTGGGGTCTGAGCGGGAATGGCTTGAATGGGCTGGACCATGATAGGAGGTGGCGGTGGCAACTCTAAAAATTCCTGGAATTTTCCCAAGCGGATGAATCGATGCACTTCTTGTTGTACGTCGGTGCAGTTCTCAGTTGTATGGCCATGAAACTGATGGAATTGACAAAAGGAATTTGTATTGGTTGGCGGGGCCCTTGGGTTTCCTCTGTTATAAGGATAGCGGATATCATCCCTACAGTTTGAACTTTCAATTTGGCCGAACGCATCCGTGTAGGTCACACGCAATTTTGGTAGAGTAGCATCTTGGAAAGGTTGCTGGTTGCCTCTGCCAAATTTTCTGTTATCTCCATTGTATCTTCTTTCACCATTTCCATTTCGCCGATTATCTCTTCCTCCTCTTCCATAGTTTCCTCCTCTATTGTCTTGCTTGTCACGTCCATCATAGTTCTCTCGCTTCTGCGAATTCCAATGCTGTTCGGCGGTAACTTGCTGTTGTTGCCTTTCTGCTTCAGGTATTATTATCGCCGAAGAGGGATTCTGCGTTAATTTTCGCTGTTCAGCCTTCAACCATTCTTTCTTAATTTCTTCTTGATCTTCCGGCGAGAAACTATTGATCGAGTGAATTTGTTTTGCTCTCTCCTTCTTCAAGCGGAGCTCCTCTTCTCGGATTTCTTCATAATTTATCCACTCATCCTGCATCGCCCTCAAGGTTTGCAGATCCTTCGGCATGTCCCAAAATAGCTTTTGGTATAACTGGTATGTCGTCTCCATACCACTAAGGAATGACCTTATCTTCTCCTTTTCTGATACTTCTGACCCCACTTCACTGCTTGCCTTCCTCCATCTTTGAATAAAACTTTTGTAAGCCTCCATGTGCCTCCTCCTAATGTTGAATAATCTTTCCACGCCCGGCCGACTTCTGTTGTTCTGAATAAAGGCACGCAAAAATTTACATTCCAACTTCTCAAAAGATTTGATTTTTCCTTCTTCGAGTCCATCAAACCAAGCTAAGGCCTCCTCTTTGAGTGTAGCGGGAAATGCCATACACATTATGGGATCTGATCCTACCCAAGCCGCCATATCTCGCTTATAAGCTTTTAAGTGTTGCGAAGGATCTCCCGTTCCATCATAGGTGGAGGTGAATTTAGGCGTAGAGTACTTGGGAGACACGTACCCATATGTGATACATTCATGAAAGGGTGTTTTTTGCGCCTCTGATAATGCAACCCTATATTTCGATTCCCTTGAAGATCCACTCAACGCTTCCACTTTATGCTTTAGTCGGCGAAGATCCTTCTTCATCTCTTTATCTACTTTATGCTGCCGCTTAGAACTGCTATGGTCTTTGTCATCTTTTCCAGGTACATTCACCCTTCTGCCTCTTTCATCATACTTCGCCGATGAATCTGACATTCCTGATGTACTGGTTCCACTCTTTTCAACTCGGCGGGTTGTATGAGAATGAGATTCATGGCGAGATGAATGTGCATGGGACCCATGACGAGACGAATGTGCATGGGAGGCATGGCGAGTCGAGTGCGAGTGGGATGCGTGACCTTTATTTTGTGCCGCCATCAATTCTCTATGACTCTGAAGTACCGTCTCCATCTGCAATTGCATTTGCCTCTGCACTTGATCCGCCTGCCTGTTATTGGCCTAAAAAATTTGCCTTAACAAAGCTTATGTGGTATTTGTGGATCCAGTATTATCTGCTATCACCACCGGGCGAGTTACAGTAGCACCAGGAGCTATTGTCGTACCATTTCTACTTGCCGCCTGTGGAGTTTCTGCCACCACCGCTGGAGCTTCTTCTGCTGCATGCAGTGTTTCGCCGACATCTTGTACCAACTGCTGCTGAACATTGGCTGCCACTCTGCTTCCTGCAATTGCATTTTGAGCTGCTTCCCCTGCATTCGATGTTTCTCCTATGGTGAATCTTCCGCCACCCATCTGCTCGCCGCAAGCATTTGCTTCTGCTTCACTACTGATTCTCCTTAGCATTGGATTAGGCTCAGGTGACCTTTCTGCATTCTCAAAACGAGTAATATCCTCCATGTAAACCTCTTCTTGGCGAGTCACTCGTTGGACAGGTGATCGGCGAGATGAACTTGCCAAATTAGGATCCACTGGACCAGCTGGTTCCATTGCCCTGCTTCTAGTGTTGTGGCTACTGGGGAATGTCGCTGGTGTAGGAGGGATAGGATGCCGAGGAGGCCTACCCGCCGGGGCTTTATCGCTTCTTCCTCTAGGACCCATTCGCCGAGATTCTGTAAAAGAAGACAAACACACTTCCTGACAGTATTGCTCTGTTAGTACTGTGGGTAAAGGCCAAATAAGTTAGTTGGGTTGCTTTTCAGAATGTTGATGAATGAAAGACAAAAAGAACAGCTTTAAATCATGTGGTGTGCAGATGATGACCTAATCATGACAAGAATTGTAAAAACATCCTATGAAACTATAATTTTCAAATCGAAATGATAGTACGGCAGATGTTTTAAGAAATTTTTTGAAATGGTTTTAGAATACAATTTCCTTCATGAGTCTACAGTTTCTGCTACTCGCCGGAAAAGATACTTTTTGCCGGAAATATATATCTATATTTGCATTTTCCGAGAGGAACCCATACCCAAAATAACATTTTTCTACCCTTATAACTAGTTTTCTCCACTACTCATGTGAAAAAGGTGAAATATGTGATACCGTTGCTAAAACAGGCCGGCCAACCCTTGTCTGTAACCATAATAGCACTGAACACAGCATGATTTCCATAAATGGCAAAAAATGTCTACTGAGAATCTAGATCCATCGCCATAGCATACTAAAAATACTCTATACTTTCTAATCTTAGTAATACTCTACAGGAGAATCCTTATAACAAGATGCATAGCATACCATATATAGCGAAACAGAAGCAAAATCATGAAGAAATTCTTGAGGATAAGGATTGCTGACGAGGTTTCCACTGAGTCAACAAGTCAACCTGACAATCTATCCGTTCTGACGGGCAATGAATGCTCAACTACTTCTCAACTACTTATCACCTTCCCCCGCTACGCATATTCATACTCCGCCAATGCCGTCTATTCCGCCGGCTCCTACTTCACATCTTACCGCTATACACAGAATTGGATACCTCGCCCACAGCTTTCATTGTTGATTCCATACTTCTCTTGAGTGACCTTTGTGATACACTTCCGCCTTTAGGATGCTATTACTATGCATAGGCATTTTCTACCCTTACACTTTATCTAGTTATGTCCTATTCTAGGTTGTAATACTATATGCACAGAGAGATCTGTCCCACAATATATTAAGTAGTAACTTGTACTTCGAATAATTTTAGTGGCAGGGGTGAGTATTATGCATGAGGACTACATCAGATATCTTACAAGTTGATTTTTCTCTAGTTTATTTTACCAGTTCGTTAGCTGACATTAGTTTGGGTGGATATTCAAGTGCAGCCTCAGGAGAAGGTTTTTATGATGGTTTGGACTGGCTCTAAACATATTGATTTTCAGTCCATGTTCTATGAAATTCGTTTTTTATAATGTTATGTATGGATTAGTTCATTATGTATTTGTACTGGAATACATAAAATATAGATACAAATTTTATACGTATTTTGTAATACATTTTTTTCATTTAAATATATAATTTACAAAATTTATAAAAAAAAATTAATTTTAATTTTAATTATATATTCTGCAACGTTTATAGACGTTGCCTAAATTACACAAAACGTTGCTTTAAACAAAAAGAGCAACGTTACTTACGTTGCTTTAAATAAAAAATAGAATGGAAGAAGCAACGTTTCTTCCATTGTTTTAATTAATTAGAGCACATAGACGTTGCCAAAAAATTTCAACACCGTATTGGCAACGTTTATTCACTAGTACATATCGGGTCATTTGACACGGTTCTGTCGTGAATACTTCACACGATTTATGGTTTTCGTGTTTTGTATAATCATTTAAACACGGTTGGGGTTTTGTATTGTCTAATAGTCACTTATTGGGTTCTGATAATCAATAAACGTGCCAATTGCTGACCAAATCAGCTACGTTACACTATATCACAGTGTCTATTGGGTCAATAAAAATCCACCCTTTCGAAAATAGTGTCTTTTAGGCTTCGTTGCTGACCAAATCAGCTACGTTACACTATAAAACTTCTTTGCGTGTTTTATGTTTCAATTAAAAACCACGGTTTCTACTGATTACCACGGTTGAGTTTGTGACAGTCATTGTTCGTGACTGATTATAACAAACATAAAGGCTACGTTAAACGGTTGGAATATTTCTTTCGTGTCCATTGTGAAGTTTTCATTTGACACACACCAATTCCGATTGTGTTTGCGTGTTAATTGTTTCAGTTAAAAACCACGGTTTCGACTGAGTGTCCTATTTACCATGGTTGAGTTTATGTTTGTTACTGTTCGTGTCTGATGATACCAAACAAACGCTACGTTAAGCAGTTGGAATATTTCTTTTCGTGTTCATTGTGAAGTTTAAATTTGACACACACCAATTTGAGATTGTTTTGCGTGTCAATTAAAATCCCGGATCTTTATGGACCGGGTTAGTCCCCCAGCCCAAAGGTTTTTTTTTTAGAGTTTGCATATGAATAGTAGACTGTTTATTTTACATCATAGCCCAATAACAATTGTTTTTGGGTTCGTCCATGGAAATGGCAGGCAGAGGGACAATTGATAGCTGCCTGAGTCATCAGACGGACTTATCATGTGTTGAACCTGGCTCAAGCCCCGGGGTAAGACTTCTAGTCCACAAGATGGGCTTGAATTTAAGGTTATAGCCTAAGTAAATTTAATTAGGCCTAGGGTCTGTCACAGACGTAATTTGCAGTTGGGCTTAAGTTACACTTTCTTTTTTGCTGAGCCAATCAGTTGGGATTAACCTACTCGGTACAAATTAACCACAAGAATCAAATCAAATATGAGCACGTGAGAGTTAACAAACCATTTCCAATGAGGTGTCTCTTCGATGAAAAAAACGCATCTCTTGAAACTCTGTTATATTTTGGTATAAAAACTGGGAGTGTTTTCCCGAAAGGGTACAATCATGTGCACCAATGCATTTGTCTGAACATACGTGTATATTGGATGTCTATATAAAGCTCATGACTAACAGTATTCTACACAATAATCCTAAATATCCTGATCCCATTATTCAGCAATGGATAAATTGCCAGAGGAATTAACTACACATATTTTAGGTCGTCTTCCTACAACAGAAAGTATTTCTCACTGCAAATTGGTATGCAAACAATGGAAGACCATCCTTGCATGGAAAAAACTGGTCTACTTTTCTGTGCCTCATCAAAGTACTTTGGAGGAGATGATGTTACACACCTCTTCTACAGAGAACGAGTACGAGAAGAAGATTTCAAAAATCACCCGGTTACTGGAAGTATGAAGTTTGCTTTAAACCCAATAGTTGGATCTTGCAACGGTCTTGTGTTTCTCTATGATTTTCACGACTGCGTACAAGATCCTATATTACTTATGAATCCAGCAGCAGGTGAGTCCCTCATTCTTCCAGAAATAGACTCGCGGCCACGTAGAGGATCACGAATTTATGGCAAAGATGTAATAGGAGGTTTCGGCTAATGTGAAGGTACAGGTAAGTATAAGGTAATTAGAATTAATGTTGATCGCTCAGTGGAAATATTCACTCTAGGCGAGAAGAGGGGACGGAGGGTCATCACAGAAGTACCGTACGTATTTATAGAATCTGGTTTATATGCAAACGGGTGTATTTTTTGGTTCGTGTATAATGACCACACTTATAGAAATAGATTAATATCTTCGATTTGGATACTGAGAAATTTCAGTTCCATACGACACCACCATATAACAGGTCCCTAAGGGTTTTATATGAATGATCACCCATAAGTTGGAATGATGCTGTTTGGACGTACTCTTTGCATTTACTACCAACATAATGACTTTTCCGATAAAGTTGTCAGAATTGATTTTTGGATCAAGAACAAAAATAAACATCCCGAGGTCACTTGGGAACGTGAGTCGAGCATTTTCTTGGAAAATCAAGACACCGGCGTTTAGGCCGTTGGCCTTGCGGAAGAACAACTTATTCAAGAACATCTTATTATGGGACCGCCATCAATTATCTTGTTACAATACTGAAACTGGAACCTTAAAGGAAGTCTGGTGGCCTTGTCTTTGGCAAACACGCATACAAATTGTTCCTCACATGATGAGCAATGTCTCATTGAAGGATTTTGAGGACACTCTGGGGGCCTCAACAATACAATACGTTTTTTTGAAGGATTAATGATACTCTTGAGGAAAATTATTACTACATTATTTATGTTCTTATGTATTTCAGTTTGTATTTCTTTTTTTTTCGACTGGTCGTGGATATATATATATATATATATATATATATATATATTGATTGTTTACTAGATGTTGAAATTTATGTTACCATTATAGAATAACATTAAAGTTTGATTAACAATTGATCAAATATCCCTGGATCAAAAATAAAATAAATAACCATCACCACTAACTACAGACCCGTATCTTCCACATTGCCAGCAACAAGAAATTTGAACGTCATCGGGATAGGGGTTTCTCAGCATCCTCAAGTATTTGGTACATTTCTAAACATTCAGTAGCATCTGCTGAAATTCCCATTCGACATTCAACACTTGTGCATTGTGAAGATCATTGTGGTGGGGCAAGGGAATTTCTCCGTGCTCAGTCCATATGGTATACTTTGGATCCATTCCCTTCATGTATAAACGGTGTCGTACCTTCTTCACTCTGCGTCTGTAGAGGTTTAAACATTTCAGACATGAACATGAAATAACCGGCTCTTCAGTGTGCAGAATCGCATACTCAAGAAATGCCTCGACTCCATCTCGATAAGGCCTTTTGGTTTTATCGGTGTCGATCCAAGATTTATCCGTCACTTTAGGATCCGTTGTGAAATCACCCACAACTTATCAGCTACCTGGTCACATTCGAAAATTGTCACCGTCACCCACTTGCAAATTATAATAATAAAAAAAAATCAGTAGATCATCAGAAGTGAAGATGGGAAAACGTGCATACCGATTAGAACAAGTTCAGAAATGTAGATCTGCTGCCAATAACATTCTGAATTACTGTCGCACAGAGTAATAATATGTACATAAAGATTATTCTAGATGTGCTTCGTGGTGTATCTTTATACTTTTGGGTAAGATCTACCTAGTTAATATGAATCTGAATGTTTCAGTTAAGCACTTAAAATCCAGTGGAAGTAATAAGGAAAATTCAGAATTTGAATATGTTGACTGTGAAGTCCATGATGGGAAGTATAACTCTTCACAACACTTACTCACATCCACTTCCTGAAATGCGTTCATTTCTTACTAATCATGAATACTCTATACATTGTGATGCATCTTTTAAAATATCTGAATTATCTTGCGGAATATATAGACTACTTCGCTCTCTTGCAGGTGGATTTGAACGAGCCAGCTGCAGATATGCAATTGGAAGCATGAACGCGGAAAATGCAGAATGCCTCTGGAATGCAGTCTTGTTGGCAAAGGAGTTACAAATGCATAGTGTGTGTTTCTGTCAGACATAAACTTCATAGATAGAGACTATCCTCATTGGTCTTTCCAATTAGTAGGAATTTGAATAAACCAGCAGATATGTTGGCAAAACATGATAGGAAATTTAAATTGTGTAAGAGTTGGAATGTACTACCTCCCAATTTCATTGCTAAGGCTGTTGAGGAGGAGAATAACAAATCTTTGTGGGGAGGGTGGATGTGGAATTTAGGAGAAAAATTTATCTATATTTCTCCAAAGATGAATCAACTTAGAAATCCTAGTTCTGATTTCACAGTTATGTCATCTTAAACTTGATATGCGAGTACATCCTTGACTTGACTATCTCTATAGGCTTGAAACCCGAGTCTCAACTGGTTTGTCATATTTTTTTGACAAATAGGGGGAGAATACATATGGTTTCTTGTTCTTGTGGTTCACAACCATAGGGGAGAGCACCGTATTGCTTACTTATCTACTTTTTAAAAGTATCGAGTAAGGGGGGGGTAATATTGGGCTTTACCAATCTGGCAAAAAGAGGTATAAAGATTAAAGGGGAGCTCCGTATCAAGAATGAGTATAATCACTTTAAAAGTGTATTGATACACAACTTTAAAGTTGCTCTGATTCTTACTCTTTCCACAAACAACATGTGGGCTAGCATATTGACCCTTGTAAGCTCCAACTTGTTTGAGATGGATATATTATAGTGATGTCTACAGATTTTTCAACAGGAGTTAAAGAACACATCAAGACTCAAAGGAGAAGTTGAAGAATTCAAGAAATCAAGATACATTAGGAATATAGCTTTATTGTTTTATTTTTTGAATCCATATGTAATATTGGTTTTGTCACTAAAATTGACAAAGGGGGAGATTGTTAGGGCATTGCTCGGTCAAACCCACTAGTATTGGTTTTAGGTGTCAAAACACAATTCTTGATTTAGCCTACTAAAGTTTAGATTTCGAAATTGGGATATAGACAAAGTAGTAGAGACCTTGAAGACAAAGACACAAATTACCAAGAAAACATCATATATTTTCCATCGACAAAAGGTTAGTAGGAGTTGTGACATTATATGGAATTTCTTTTATTCTACTTATTGAAAAAGCAGGGGTACCGAAATACAACCAAATTTTCGTTTGGGCTCGTGAGTCTTATGGTAAGATATGGACGATCTCAAAAATCAATATCCAAATCAGATAACCGGAGTGGGATCACAAGTGATCGGTCCAACTCAAGATAAATCTTGGCAAATCCCCTGGATGGATTATGGACCAACTCGACGTTATTAATAACGTACTTCTTGTGTTTGCTTTAATTATATAACCAAAGAATATAATGCGGAAAGTAAAACACACAAAACACCAGAGTTTTTTTAACGAGGAAACTACGACCTGTAGAAAAAAACTCGGGACCTCGTCTAAATTGAACACCACACAATACTAACTGTCTACAAACACTTGCCTATTATAAAAATTCGGTCTGGGATGTAGCAAAGACCAACTCTATCCCTCCAAGCGAAATCGGCTATTGTCGCACTCCTTACGTCTCTAGATCCCCCCACAGATCGTCACGAACTTGATTCCCCTATCTGACGTCCGTTATAGGCCTAGGATTTGCTTTAACCGCTGTTAAAGGCTTGTGACAATAATTTCGGCTTTGCAACCTCAATTATAATTGTATGTTTGAACTGTCCTCTATTAGTTTGACATACACAAAGTGACTTCCTTCGGATTGCTCTAGGTCATACGGGAATCTACTTACAAGCGGGGGATGACGAGTAAACCATGTAAACTATGCCCAACTTGTCTCTACCTCAGTTGTAACAAGAATCACTTAAGAAACTTATACAACTAGATCTAACTAGGTCTTACAGCACCGAGTGGAGCCGTGCGTTGCTTCCTTTCAACGTTGTATGCAACACATCAGTTCTTGAATAGCCTTATTGCAGAAGAGAAGGACTATATAATAGACAAGAACGTGATCAGGTTACCACGGTTACAGGTTAATCTGATAACAACCACAAAGGTTCTTTATACTACCTATGCTTCCCAACTCTCAAGAGAAGCCTTTATAGTCGTTAGGTAAATCCCACAGAGGAACTGCTACCTGATAGAGGATGACTATACCACAACAAGCCTACACCTAAGTGTAAAGAGTTTACGATCAATTCCACAGAGAAACTTCACATATGCTTGATGCTTGTGGTTTTCGTTCTTTAACCCTCTATTTATAGCACTCAATAAGATATGTTGCTTAGGAATAAAGAAACTAGTTTCTTAACCTACAAGTTAGCAAGTGCCCGTATTAACGAACCCGTTACTTAGCTTGCACACAAAAAAAACCTTGATTTATCTCAATTGGAAATATTTAAAAATTTATCTGCCAAGTGTTTTGTTAGCTCAAAAACACCTCAAGATAGAGATCCAATAGACCAGAGATAATCTTTATCTTATTTACACATTGAGATTCGTTAGATGTACCACAGAAGATATTCTGATAAGCACAAGTCCAACTAAGAGATAAGGAGTCAGAAGTTTAACCCGCGTGAAATTCCAGAAGAATATCCACGTGGACGGTTCGGGTGAATTCCGGCCAAATTCATCGAATATGTGGTTCACGTACATGTACGTGTACAAATTGATGTTTTGGAACTCAGGAGTGAAATCCAGAGTCACTGTTCATGAACCGGTTCGTGAACCGGCGTTGGTCAGAATTAGGGTTTAAATGGATCCGCTGGAAGTTATGGGATGAGCCAGTACTTAGACGTGTTATTACGCCCTCAACTATAATCCACTGGACTCTGCTCTAGAGTATTCCTTTAGATTCATCCATTTCCTACATGTGATTTGCAAGCAAACCAATGCAATTGAAAGGGCATCGAACTTATCTCATGTATCATGTAACCTTAGTATTGTGGTAACAAATACTAACATAACTCATGGTTATGTAGACAAGAATACAAAATCTCAATCGCTATAACACTACTAAAGTAACCGACTATGTCGAAAGATAGAATAAGTAGAATAGAAGAATTTCCATAAAAGTCATATCTCCTACTAACCTTTTGTCGATGAAGAATATTCGATGTCTTCTTTATATTCACTTTCTTCATTTTCAAGGTCTCTACTACTTTTTCTATATCCCAATTCCGAAATCTAAACTCTAGTAGGCTAAATCAAGAATTGTGTTTTGACAACTAAAACTGACAACCATCTTGACATACCAACGCTAGGGGGTTTGACCAGACAATGCCCTAACAATCCCCCCCTTTGTCAATTTTAGTGACAAAACCAATTTACATATGGATTCGAAAGATATACAATAAAGATCTAACCCAGATGTATCTTGATTTCTTGAATTCTTCAACTTCTCCCTTAAGTCTTGATGTGTTCGTTTAACTCCTGTTGATGAATTCGTAGACATCACTACAGCATATCCAGCTCAAACAACCACAAAGGTACGCTCGAGCTTACATGGGTTAATATGCTAATCCCACATGTTGTTTGTGCAAAGAGTAAGAATCAGAGCAACTTTAAAGTATGTGTACCAAAACTTATAAAGTGGTTCTACTCATTCTTGATACGAAGCTCCCCCTTAATCTTTATACCTCTTTTTTCCAGATTGGTATGAAGCCCAATATTTACTCCCCCTTACTTGATACTTTCGAGAAAGTATATAAGTAAGCAATACGGTGTTCTCCCCCTATGGTTATGAACCACAAGAACAAGAAACCATATGTATTCTCCCCCTATTTGTCACAAAAATATGACAAACTAGTTGAGACTTAGGGTTTCAAGCCTACAGTAGAGATAGTCAAGTCAAGGATGTACTCGCATATCAAGTTTAAGATGACATAACTAGGAAATCAGAATGAGGATTTCAAAGTTGATTCATCTTTGGAGAAATATATATACACTTTTCTCCTAATATTCCACATCCACGCTCCCCAAATAGATTTGTTATTAAGCGCAAGCTCAATTAAGAACTCTCCCCCATGTGGTGTTATTCAATAAAAAACAACTACAAAGCCTAACTTGGACAAACAATTTAATGTGTCCAGTTTTCTTTGTTTACAATCTCCTTTCCTTAGCCAATTTTTTGGAAAAGAGTATATGATTTCGAGTTTGTGAAAACCCTAAAAACCATATAATCAAAAGTTTCTTGATCGTGAGAAAAAGCATAACTTTTGTAATAGACATAACTTTGCATCACTGCCGAGGCAATGGAAAAAGCTATGTATTGCAATAAGATTGAGGTAGACAAATCAAGTATTGCAAACATCATTAATAATTATCTAAGAAGAACTTTTATTAATGAAATAAAGTAGTACGTGCTGAAAAACTCTTAACAAACATGAAAGGCAAACTACTTTTAGATATAGTTTATATTCCTTAGGAAAAAGTAAGAACAAGTTCTCAAAAGGAACCAACTATTCTAATCTACTAAGAAACAAAAACAAACAAAGATTTAACTATGTTCACTGCCAGTGGTGTTTTCTAACTCTTCAGAACTGCTCCAAACTTCCACGGTAAGATCCATCATATATTTTAGATCAGGATGTTTTGAAGCAATTAGATCGAGTTGTTTCTGTAGACAAATAACATTATCTTCAAGTCGTTTTTGTCTTTTGATAACAGTGTGAAGTAGGCTCACGACTTCATTGTTGTTGATATTGTGAGTTTGTTCTACAGAATGACTTGATGCTTCATCACCCTGGTTATCACTAGTTTTGCGTTTGTTAACATTAGTCAACATTTTGTTGATGGAGCTATCAATGAGTGGCTGAGGCTCACCAAGCAACTTGCCCGAGGGTTTAACATTGTAAAAAACACAGATCCTTCTAATAAGACATGAAAACCCAAGGTTCTTGCCATTACGAGTCATCTCCCTCATGTAATATATAATCATATCACACAATTTTATTTCTCGGCAGCTCCTTAAATAGTAAACCAATTCTGCAAAGTCGTGACTCCACACAGAGTTGACCATCATGGAAGAAGATAGGTTAGTTACACCCAGTTTTCCATAATCTTTCAACTCTAAAGATAAATCTTCAGTTGGAAATTTGCAATCCCAAGGAATCTCGCGACCTATCAGTTTCATGGAAATATCTCTCTGGGTCGGTCTAGCATTCACCGGTCTTGTGATAAATGCTATGAGATCACAGTTTACATTTAATACTGTTTTCCCGACCATTGTTTTGAAGCATAAGTTTTCATCATTGGTTCCATGAATGTTGGCATAGAATTCTCTGACATTCCCTTCGTAAGCTTTTCCATGACCATCAAATATGTTGCCCAAATTAAAGGATCTTACATATTTTACCACATCTTCAAACCTTGTATTATCAACAAGTTGTCTTTCAACAATGAGAGGCTTATCTTTGATGGTAAGATAGAGATTGTTAGGGCATTGTCCGGTCAAACCCACTAGCGTTGGTATGTCAAGCTAGTTGTCAGTTTTAGGTGTCAAAAGTCAATTCTTGATTTAGCCTACTAGAGTTTAGATTTCGGAAATGGGATATAGACAAAGTAGTAGAGACCTTGAAGACGAAGACTGTGAAGACAAAGAAGACATCAATTATTCTTCATCGATAAAAGGTTAGTAGGAGTTATGACTTTATGGATTTTCTTCTATTTCTACTTCATCTATTCTTTCGAAATAGTCGACTACTTTAGTAGTGATAATAGTGATTGAGATCGTATTCTTGCGTAACATGGCCTTGTGTCATGACCAGTGTTTGATCCCACAAATACTGTGAGTTAAGAATGTATGAGACAGATTCGGTGCCATATGTCCATTACAATGGTTTGCTTGCAAACTGTTAATTGGATATGGATGAATCTAAAGGAGTGCTCTTGAGCAAAGAGTCCATGGATCACAGCTGAGGACGTTCTCATGTCTAAGTTCTGGCTCAGCCCAGTACTTCCAGCGGAATCCAGATTTGACGAAATCTGACAGGCGCACGGTTCACGAACCGGTTTGCGTACCAGACACTCGGAAATTCTCTGAGTTCGAGATGGCTATTTTGTTCACGTACCAGTACGTGAACCTGACGGTAGCTGTCTTACTGGTGTCGGATTTAGTGAATATTCTCCTAGAATTTCACCCTGAGTCAAATTCCAAAACTCCTTTATCTCTTAGATGGACTTGTGTAAAACATAAAGACCTTTTGTGTTCCATCTAACGATCCTCAATGAGTCAATAAGATAAGATTATCTCTGGTCTGTTGGATTCTATCTTGAAGTGTTTTAGAGCTAACAAAACACTTGGCAGATAATTCTAAAAAGAATTCCAATTGAGATTAATCTCTTATTACTTGGTTATCAAGTTTAGGGTTTCCCTAACTTGTGGGACAAGTAATTGATTGCTTTATTCCAAAGCAACCTATCTTATTGAGTGCTATAAATAGAGGTGTCTAAGGACAGATACCGCAAGCATCAAGCATACGTGAAGGTCCTTAGGGAAGATAGCGTAAACTCTTTTCACTTCGGTGAATGCTTGTTGTGGTATAGTCATCCTCTATAGGTTGCAGCTCCTTTGGGAACTCCCTACGACTATAAAGACTTCCTTAGAGAGTTGGGAAGCACAGGTAGGAGATTGAAACCATCTTTGGTTGAAATCGGATTAACATGTAACCTTGGTAACCTGATCACGTTCTTGTCTATTCTAAAGTCCGTCTCTTCTGATATACGGCTATTCAAGAACTGATACGTTACTCAACAAGGTTGGAAAGGTAGCAACGCACGGCTGCACTCGGTGTTGTAAGACCTAGTTAGCTCCGGTTATACAAGTTCCTTAAGTGGTTCTTCGTGTATAACTGAGGTAGATTCGGATTGGGCATTGCTTACTTGGTTTGCTTGTCAGCCCCGATTCAAGAAGTAGATTTCCGTATGACCTGGATTTAACAATCCGAAGGAAGTCATCTTGTGTATGGTAAACTGAAGAGGACAGTTACACCATACGTCAACAGTTTGGTTTAAACGCCAGTATTGCTGACACAAGCCTTTGACATTGGTCAAAGCAACTCCTAGGCCTGTAACGGACGTCAGCTAGGGGAATCAAGTGCGTGACGATCAGTGGGGATCCACAGACGTAAGGAAGGCGACAGTAGCCAATTCGCTTGGAGGGCTTGAGTTGGTCTCTGATACATCCCAGACCGAAGTCTTATAGTAGGCTAGTGTTTGTAGTCAGTTTGTACTGGGCGGTGTTCAAACTGGACGAGGTCCCGAGGTTTTTCTGCAAGGCAGTTTCCTCGTTAAAAAAACGTTTGGTGTCTTGTGTGCTTTTACTTTCCGCATTATAACTCTGATTTATAATTAAAGCACCAAGTAGTATGTTATTGCCTAACTGTCGAGATTACTCCAGTTAGAGGTTTGGATATTGATTTTTGAGATCGTCCAGACTTTAACCATAAGACTCACGAGCCAAAACAAAAAGTTGGTAGTATTTCGGTACCCCTCCTTTTTCAGAGATGATAGCACTCTTTGTCATACAAAGTATTCCCCAGAGATGGATCTCGATGATAGTTGTTTTTCCTTGATGTGGAGCTCTCTCTTGGTGGAGTAATGGGATTAGCCATCGGTTTTCCTCTAATTCTTGTCATAACGAATTAACTCCACGAAAGTTGTTTTCAAAAACGTACACCCCTTTACAGACGTCTTTGAAGTGAATCTTGAACAGATCAGAAAGATCGATCGTGACTTAGGAGAATTTCTGATACAAAAACCTAGGGCGGTGGTTCTCGAACCGTACGGAGGCAGAATAAAATTAAAAAGGCCTTAACGCCAAGGCCCAGATGCCAAAAATAAAAAGTCCTCGCGTAACAGGCACAAAGTTGATGTCCATCTACGCCGTAAGGGTTGAATTTTTGGTGTAACCTTAAGGTGTGTGAGAGAGATTAGGTTAGCATCTCCTCAGGCCTCTAAGCATCATGTCCATGTATTGATATCCAAAGAAATCTAAGTTCTAGTTATACTTTATATACTGTCATATTGATTTATTATATCTGTCCATATCGATGTAGTGCTTATATTCGTGATAGTCTTATTAAGTATCGATTCATGTCATTAAAACGATAGCTTGGACTTGTAGATCTAATGGTTGTTGAGTATGAAGTACCTATGCAGATTTTATACTCACACAGTTTGGCGCTAGAAACAGGGATTGATTAAAACAACTTAGGGTTTGCCTTTGATTTATGATTTTCAAATTCTTTTGGGAAAATTTTTTCTAGGGTTTTCAAAGATTCTCTTTAAACTTCATGTTTATCATGAGCTTCACCACCTTGAGTGTCTAAAGATCTTAAAAGCTTTGGCACGCTCAAGGGTTTTTGAGCAAATCATCAATATGGTTAGATCAACGTTTTTCCAAGAAGTTTAAAGCTCTGAAGCGCAGAGATTTAATCAATCACGACACGCATTTTCTTGATAAGATATCATCAAAACAATACAAAAAGAGGTTTGCCAAAAAAGAGGAATAACCAAAATAAAAAATATATAACACAGAAAATGACTAATACAGTTAGAAATACCGTACATATCAGACCTCTGGGACACATTAGTTGTGGACCTCACTTGTCGGCTGCAATCTTGTAGGGGTCGCTTTCACGAAAGAAGGACGCCGAATAGCTCGTCAGGATGGAATCACAAGATGGAATTTCACTCCAGAGCCTTCGCTACAACTCGGTGGTTCATTCGTGGAAAAACATCAGTTCACGAAGCAACATAACAGGGCGAATCCACAAGAGAGATGAAGACGGGAAAGAAATAATGATAGTTGCAGAAGCAAGAAAATTCGAGCCATGGCAGCTGGAGCCAATATTCTATTCGACGGATGATCTTCCTGAAGATGGCCCGAGCAACAATCCTTTGGTGATAACAACAAGCGTAAACGAAGAGTCATTGTCAAATATATTGGTTGATCCAGGGAGTTCTGTCGACATCCTCTTCGGAATGGCATACATGAAATTCTTCAAAGACATACCACTGACGGAGACAGATTATACGATCTACGGATTCAACGGAAGACCTTCGAGGCCAAAGGGTGACGTCTTATTGCCAATTTACCTAAGCTCGATGAAGTTGCAAACCACATTTTGCTTCCTAGACATCGAGTCACGTTACAACGCTATCTTGGGACGACCATGGTTGCATGGGATATTGGGAGTACCTTCTACACTGCACCAAAAGCTCAGATTCCCAACTCCTACGGGTATAAGCGAAATCAAATGCGAAACCATGGAGTCAAAAGCATGCCACGAGAAGGACATCGAGCAAAGGAGATTTGCAAGGCGCAATCGAAGGGAACGGTACAAACAACAAAAGAAGGAGATGATCGGCAAGGAAATCATCTAAGTAATGAAAGGAAATAGATAAGCAATTACGAAGGAAGCTCCAAAGGATCCCGACAGAACCTACCGAGGACGTCAACATTGGAACTAGCGAAGAGCCAAAAATCGTGAAAATTGGAACATTAATGGAACAAGAACAACGTGCAGAATTAGAAAGCTTACTAAGAGAATACACGGATGTATTCGCATGGAGGATGAGCGAGATGCCGGGAATTGACCCAAGCTTAGCATGTCATCATCTAGACATAAATCCTTCGATACGACCATTCAAGCAAAGACCAAGAAAGCTAGGAGGCAGTAGAATCTGAGCTCAACAAGATGATTGCCACAGGAATTATAAAGAAAATACAATATGCAGATTGGATCTCGAACATGGTCATCATTCCGAAGAAAAACAAAGGAGTACGAGTCTGTATCGACTTTAGCAATTTGAACAAGGCATGTCCCAAGGATCCTCACCCACTTCCCAGCATATACCAAATGGTGGATGCAACAGCAGGTCACGAGTTATTACGCTTCATGGACGGTTATTCGGGATACAACCAAATCCCCTTAGCAGAAGAAGATCAGAAACACACGGCATTTTTAACATCCAACGGGTTATACTGTTACACACGAATGCCCTTCGGACTAAAGAATGCCGGTGCTACTTACTAGAAAGCGATGAAGAATATCTCTCGCCTTGGCTGAAGAAGACTGTCTAAGCATATGTAGACGACATGTTAGTAAAGAGCAAGAAGGCAGACACTCACGTGGGAGATCTCCGAGAGATACTGGAGAAGATGCGCCAAATCAATATGAAAATCAACCCTGCAAAATGTATCTTCGGAGTTACCTCAGGGAAGTTCTTTGGTTATGTTGTCACGAAGACTGGTATCGAAGCATACCCTTCGAAGGTACAAGCAATCCGAGAAATGCCATCACCTACAACGATAAAAGACGTACAAGCACTAAACGGAAGACTGGCTGCCCTTAGCAGATTCATTGCTCGATCCTCGGATAGATGTAAAAACTTCTTTAGTATTCTAAAAAAAGGGGAAAAAGTTCGTATGGACAGATAAAAGGGAGGCTGCATTCCAGGGAATGAAAAGTTACCTAGCAAGCTTACCAGCCCTGTAACGTCCGGAAAGGAATGAAGATTTGAGACTTTACATTGTCGCCAATACGGATGCCATCAGCGCAGGTATCGTAACCACCAGAGGAGAAGAAAGGCCAGTATACTAGATCAGCAGGACACTCTTTCAGGCCGAGAAAATTACACCAAGCTGGAGCAACTCATACTCGCATTGGTGGTGGCAACCCAAAAGCTCTGAACGTACTTCCAGGCCCATAAAATCATTGTACTAACCAAAACACCAATTGAATCTGTCCTTAAAAATATACAGGCAGCTGGGAGAATTGAAAAATGGAATGCCCAAATAGGCCAATACGACGTGGTTTACGAAATTCGAACATCATTAAAATCACAAATCATCGCTGATTTTTTAGCTCAATTTCCAATCGAAGAAGATTACGAAGAAGAGCCAATACTGGGGATCGAGGATGAAGATGGACCACTGGACCTCCTAGAGAAATTTCTCCCTCGACGTTGGGAAATATTCATCGATGGTTCGGTAAATGGCGATGGTCGGGGAGTTGGAATAGTGTTCACTTCGCCAAAAGGGAAACGGACTGTATATGCACTCCGATTGGAGTTCGAAGCAACAAATAATGAAACGCAATATGAAGCAATGATCCATACTCTAAAATATATGATAGAAATGGAAATACAAGAAGCACGGATAACTACAGACTCTCAACTGGTGGTACGACAGCTTGATGGCAGCTACCAATCATCATTATCAAAATACAATAAGTTAGCAAAAAGATTAATGACAAAGATCCCGCATTTAAAAATTCGGCACATATGCAGGAAAGATAACAGGCATGCGGACGCTCTGGTATTCATTGCCTCAAAAACAACGGACAAAGACGTCATCTCCGTCGAGATAGGAAGGGTGATGCTGTCATCTATTGCAGACATAAGGGACGAGCAGGTAATGACAATTCAGGATGACAACGAAGATTGGAGAATACCCATACGAAAATACTTGGAAACCAAGGAACTGCCAAGTAACTCGCTCGAGGCACATAAAGTAATAAGTAGATCAGCAAATTATAAAATCTTAGATGGAGTTTTATACAGACAGTCGTTCTTGGGTCCGCTACTAAGATGCGTCTATCGAATAGATGGTGTTGCACTAATGACAGAACTACACAGCGAAGAAGCAGGTACTCACAGTGGAGCAAGGGCCCTCGCTTAGAGAACCAAGGCTCAAGGGTATTATTGGTCGTACATGCAGAACGACGCAAAGGATATATCTCGAAGATGCGACCCTTGCCAAAGATTCGCCAAGAGAATTCATGCGGCAGCAACAAACTTAAACTCAGTACTAAGCCCCTGGCCCTTCGCCAAATGGAGGGTAGACATTGTCGGCCCATTCATCCCAGGAACAGGGCAAACAAAGTACATCATCGTGGCAACGGATTACTTCTCAAAGTGGATCGAGGCTAAAGCCCTAAAAAATCATACAGGCCGAGAGGTTTTCACTTTCTTTTGGGAGAACATATTTTGTCGTTTTGGGGTCCCTGCCGAAATAGTCTCGGACAATTGTCAAGAGTTCTTTAGCGCTGACGTCAGAGAATTGCTAAACCAATACAATGTAAGACTAGTAACTTCAACTCCAATATATCCGCAAAGTAACGGCCATGCAGAGGCAACAAACAAGACAATAGGAGACAACCTGAAGAAAAGAGTCCTTCACCACAAAAAAACAATGGTGTGAACACTTACACAATGTACTGTGGGCATTACGAACATTTAGAAGGTCTGATGTTAAGACGAGGGTACCGAGTACACCACCAATTTTTTATTTTAGTCCACCTATAAGTCAAACCTTGACCGGTTCCAGAAATCAAGAACTCAAGAACAAGATCTCTTTCAGATCTGATTGATTCACACAAGGGAGTCAATACAAGAATCCGAAAGACTATGTCAACCGACCAAGTACGATACTTTAATTATATAAGATGACTCAAATATAATGCGGAAGTAAAGTAAAGTACTGTTTTTACCTGGAAAAACATATGTACCATCTCTGGGTACTTTTGTAGTGCTCGAGATCAAAATCGAACAAGACGAGCCTAAACCAAGTCAATAGCCGTTCACGTCTTGCTTCGGTCACAGAGAGGATGGGGTTGGTCTAGGGAGGAAAACAGTGGAAGAGACTTGAGATCAGGTTGAGGATGTGTTTCTGGGTGTGAGAGTACAAAATCTCCGTCGTGAGGGTGACTGGAGATCTCCAAGGCTAGAAGTGTGTTGAATTACTCAGAATCTGGTTGTTGCTCGTGCTCCGAGGCTTTGGTGTTCTTGAGTGTTCTGGTTATTCTGCCTTGGAAGATAGAGGAAGCCTCTATTTATAGTGTTGAACTCACCCTGATCTCTCGATAGAGAAGGTAGGAGTCGTGGAAGAGTGGAGGAGTGGAGAACATGAGTTGGTTTCTGTAACTGCTTGAGCCGTGTAGAACATGTCCACTCGCGCCATCTTCGTATAACTGCCCATCATCTCCATCAATTTCTTCCTAACGGTCGTAGACCGCCAGACCAATACCCCTAAAGTTGTCCCCCCGTGTGATGATTTGATATCTCGTGTAGTATGCAGACATTGCATGGTTATGTTGAGTTTGAACAGCGTTGCATGGCCATGGCTCTATGGCCAATGGCCAAGGCTAGGAACTCATGAAGCCATGGATATGGCGCCATGGCCTAGGAGGCCAAGGCAAGAAGTTGTGGCGCCATGGCCTGGGAGGCCAAGGCCAGAAGTTGTGGCGCCATCGCTTATGGCGCCATGACCTGGGAGGCCAAGGCAAGATGTTGTGGCGTCATAGCTTATGGCGCCATGGCCTGGGAGGCCAACTGTTGTGGTGCCATGGCCTGGAGGCCACGACCTTGGCGTATTTAGGCCATGCCACTTTGACGATGGCATATTTGTGCATTTGTACTATTTTAAGTCATGGCGTGCTTATCCATGGTATATTAGGCCATTCTGTGTTTAGATTGTGGCCTGCCTAAGTGTGTTTAGGTTGTTGTGCATTACTCAGAGAGCTTGAGGAGGTGTGATTCATCTGAGGTTTTGGTTGAGACTCAAAATTGAGTCATGTTGAGAGAGAAAACCCGAGAGGATGTGTTTCTATCTTGACCGGGATTAGGCGAGGGCCTGAGGTCTTTAAATATTTAGGAGGAAACTTGAGAGGGTGCATCTCTATCAATTCTCCACCATAGTACCAGTGAGTAATTTAGTTCTGATATCGAGGAATTCGAGGCGATGTCGACATGAAGTAAATTAATGGGTTTACGTGTTTGTGGGTTATCGGTACTACACCATGATATCATCCTCTCCACCGGGAGTTATAAGAGAGAACTCATAGAGAGTACATTCAGCTCGTAGAATAGGTTGTATTCTGAGCTACAAAGATGTGCCTGAGTAGGCGGTTGCCTTTGGGTAAGGCAAAATAGAGAGTCGTTTTACATTTTTGCCCCTCTTCTATTTTTCACCATCTACAAGTACACACAAGATTTTGTTAACGAGGAAACTACAAACTCGTAGAAAAACCCCGGGACCTAGTCCAGTTTTGAATACTCTTAAGAATTAAGCCGCCAACACACCTACTCTCAGACTTCGGACTAGCTGGTGCAGACAATATGACCCTAATACGACTATTAGTCACAAAGATTTCCCCTCAGTATTCCTACGCCTCCAACCACAGCAAGGTGGTCACACACATGTACTCCCCTACGTAAAAAGACGCCCGTTACTGTCTTACGCAAGAATTGCCTCACAGCCCGTCGCGAGGACTATCGCTACCCGACCTCCAATCAGACGATTACAACCTTATGGACAACAACCAAATATCGGCAGGTCAAATCGCTAGATGATATCCTTGGTAACTAACAGATATTTCACCGAAGTCTTTTCACACCAAGAGCAAGGTTATTAAGCTTACTTAGGCAATATACACCTCGAGATATCGATCAAGGTTTCAAACCCTAAACTCCCGAAAGAGCAACCTTGTCGTCCCAGTTGGAATGAAGCAGATAACTGTAGCAAGTACGATATGATATGACCGTGAAGAACGATGTACCTGCAAAGAACAAATCGAATAACAACGATCTTGATTCCACTCAATATCTATAGTTTAGGCACACAAACTGAAAGCGGCTTACTGACAAATCCAGGATAATAGATAAAGAGTATGTTCTAATAACAACGATCTTGAGTGGCCTTATATCAGAAGAGAAGGACCTTAGAATAAACAAGATCGTTAGGTTTGATAGACGTGATAGAACAGAACACAAGTACAATACAAAGAAGACTAGTAAACATAAACTAGTTTCCCGTAAGAGGTACTTCTAGGCTTCTCGATCCCAAGAGAAGACTTTCCCGCAATTCTAGACCAAGAGCAAAAGCTCAAAGGGAACTGAAAAGAAAAGCGTCAACACAGGCATATAATTCCGAAGAAGAGCTTGGCCAAGGGGATTAAAGCTTTTAGTAGAGATACCACTCCTATTTATATTGACTAAGACTTTAGCTTTGAAATGAGGCAAAGTTAATTTCGGAAATTCCACAAAGCACATTTACATAATAGTTCCAAAATTCCCTATTTAGTCTCATAGCATTTAATGAGAACTAATACTCTAGCATTTTACATTTAAGAAAAATATATTCCATAAAGAAAATATATTTTCGAAACATGTTTATCCAAGAGCAATCAAAGCAAATAATATCTTAAGGTATATTTGGATATTTCCTTTTACTTCGAAATATGGTGCTTACCAAATATGATCCCTGGGAAAGATCTCAATTCGAAAACGTGTCCTTAGTTTCGAAAATCTCCTTAGATATTATTATTTCCAAATGTCGTCACCAGCTTTATAATGTCGACATTACTTCCTTGGTATTGCTGGGCTAATCAGACGAACCTAGGTGGAAGTGGGATCTGGTCCAACGTGGTTCAACGTTCCGCATAAACGCATCATAACAAACATGGACAAAGCCTTGTGTGTTAATCTTAAGTGAACACATTGGTTCAGACATTCCGAATCACGCAAATATATATACCATTGGAAGTACGGTGCGAGATTCCACGAGTAACTAGCAAAATGTTAAATCTCCTGAATTCTTGATTCCAATATAGATGTCACATTAATGATATCCAAGAATTCAAATCAAAACATCAAATGAATAATCAAATGAATATTTGATCAAGTAGTAAAGCATACGAAGATTTAATCACGTACATTATTGATCTGAAATCATATGAACGAATCCCACTTAGTTGATGACTAACCATATTTCAGATGATGACTCAATCCCACTTAGTTGTACATTGGAGATGAACGAATTCAAACTTCAAACCGAGAATATCAAACTCATTAATTCGTTGAAGCACAAATCAAAAAGATAGAGTTTGAACTTCGAAGTTACGCATTCTGAGTCAACCATATTATGGTTTCGAAACATACATTTGTTTTGGCAGAAACCAAATTAAGGTTTCGGAACCTAAAGTTCATTATATGACCAGAACCATATTTAGGTTCCCAAATCATGTTTCCATATAACGAAACCTAAAGCTTGGTTTCGAAATCTATATTTTGTTTAACAAAACCTTGGTTAAGGTTTCGAAACAAGAAACGCATATTAAATTCTTCACAAATGTTTGGTGTCGAACTTGAGAGTCCATGTGGTCGAGAACCGTTTCAGCATCACACCTTTTTAGCCTCGACGCACAGAAATGTATTTCCCGGTTCACATAAACCTTTAGGAAACCCCAGGGTCTTTTCGACCTTTTAGATCTCACATGGTCAAGACACATTGGCCTTGATTATCAAGTCACTGTCAGCCACACAAACATAGTTTTGAATCTGTTATATCTCATTGGTCACAATATTTAAGTTTCCGACCAATAGCGAAAACCAGATTATGGTTTCGAAATCAACGTTAGTTTTACCAAAACCTACATTGAGGTTTCGAACATTGAAAATTCATAAGTTGAGATACACAAATATGGTTTCGGAATCCAGAAGTGAGATATGGCATACAAGATGTTTAGATACAAAATCAAATGAATGATTCAGAACTTCAGAGTTCAGAGACAAACCAAGACGTCGTATTCGAATCTCAGAAACAACAGTATTTCGAGCCTACACAACATAAGTGTGAGTCACAATCTCTCTTACATTGGCTCATATAAATATATGCAATCAATCCGACAGAGCCAGACTAGGTAAGAAGAGGCACAATACTGTGATGGATCAAATCCCGTGGTATTACCGAGATAACATCACATTTCTATATCCAACTCGAAAAGGTTTTAGGAAAAACCTTTATATTAACTTAGAGACGGAGAAGAAAAGAAAGCTCTAAGCAATATTGGAACGTCATAACAACACACTAATACCACAAGTGGTAAAGCGGAGTTATCATAAGACACACTGATCACAAGTGATCAAGTCATAACGTAAAGCTCAAGCTGAGAGTTATGTTTATGTCTTTTGTAGCAAAAGTGTAAAAGATAATGGAATCACGTTATTTAGATTCACTAACCTGTTGAATGATGAAGCCGGATGTCTTCGTTTGATCGTCAGTCTTTCTTCAACTCTTCAACTAGTGATTCTAAATCCTACCAAAATCTTCCACAACCTAAAGCTAACTCTCACATGACTTCACCTAATTGTGTGTTGTTTAGCGGTCGAGTTTTGATCACTAAAGTTGACAACTAAGCTTGACATACCAACGCTTAGTGAGGTTGACCGAGCCATGCTCTAACAATCTCCCCCTTTGTCAATTTTAGTGACAAAAACTCTTTACATAGATGAACGAGAAATTTCAAACCTAAGTTCTACGCTTCGATTTCTTCTACTTAGCTTGACATCACACCAATAGTACCTGCAAAATATGTCAGTCTGCAAACACTATATGTACTATTGAAAAATACTGATAACCAATACACTTACTCCCCCTGAATGTAAGTTCGGATGTCTAGCACAACACGAAAGTCTACAGTGCTAGTAACATCAAGTGTTACTCCCCCTTAGTTCATGCTTTCATTCATTTTTCAATATACGCGCATGCATTTTTCTTCCCATATGACACTGCTTTGTCAAAGACCAAGCACTGACCGAAGTCAAGCTATCAATATTTCTCCCCCTTTTTGTCAAAAATAATTGACAAAGGGTCTCGAAAATATTTGGGTACGAGAAAAATGCTCAAGTTCAGAGAACTCGATTCAACATATAAGAATGATCGCAATCACACGGGTCAACATTTCGACAAGTTAGTGAATCTAAATAACGCGATTCCATTATCTTTTACACTTGTGCTACAAAAGACATAAACATAACTCTCAGCTTGAGTTTTACGTTATGACTTGATCACTTGTGATCAGTGTGTCTTATGATAACTCCGCTTTACCACTTGTGGTATTAGTGTTGTAGTTATGACGTCCCAATATTGCTTAGAGCCTTCTTTTCTTCTCCGTCTCTAAGTTAATATAAAGGTTTTTCCTAAAACCTTTTCGAGTTAATTATAGCAATGTGATGTTATCTCGGTAGTACTTACGAGATTTGATCCATCACAGTATTGTGTCTCTTCTTACCTAGTCTGGCTCTGTCGGATTGATTGCATATATTTATATGAGCCAATATAAGAGAGATCGTGACTCAAACTTATGTTGTGTAGACTCGAAATACTGTTGTTTCTGAGATTCGAATACGACGTCCTGATTTGGCTCTAAACTCTGAAGTTCTGAATCATTCATTTGATTCTGTATATGAACATCTTGTATGCCATATCTCACTTCTGGATTCCGAAACCATATTTGTGTATCTCAACTTATGAATTTTCAATGTTTGAACCTCAATGTAGGTTTTGATAAAACTTGACGTTGATTTCGAAACCATAATCTGGTTTTCGCATTCATAAGCTATTGGTCCGAAAATGTAAACATTGTGACCAATGAGATATAACAGATTCGAAACAATGTTTGTGTGGCTGACGGTGACTTGAGAATCGAGGCCAATGTGTCTTGACCATGTGAGATCTAAAAGGTCGAAAAGACCCTGGGGTTTCCTAAAGGTTTATGTGAACCGGGAAATATATGCTTGTGCGTCGAGGCTAAAAAACTGTGATGGTGAAACGGTTCTCGACCACATGGACTCTCAAGTTCGACACCAAACATTTGAATAGAATTTAATATGTGTTTCTTGTTTCGAAACCTTAAACAAGGTTTTGTTAAACAAAATCTAGATTTCGAAACCAAGCTTTAAGTTTCGCTATATGAAAACTTGATTTGGGAACCTTAAAACAGTTTCGGTCATATAATGAACTTTAGGTTCCGAAACCTTAATTTGGTTTCTGCCAAAACTGACGTACGTTTCGAAACCTTAATATGGTCGACTCAGAATGCGTATTTTCGAAGTTCAAACTCTATCATTTTGATTTGTGCTTCAACGAATTAATGAGTTTGATATTCTCGGTTTGAAGTTTGAATTTGTTCATCTTCAATGTACAACTAAGTGAGTTTGAGTCATCATCTGGAAAATGGTTAGTCGCTCTAGTTAGTGGACACATTATTACGGATCAATATTGTACGTGATTAAATCTTTGTATGCTTTACTACTTGATCAAATATTCATTTGATTATTCATTTGATGTTTTGATTTGAATTCTTGGATATCATTAACGTGACATCTATATTGGAATCAAGAATTCTGGAGATTTAGCATTTTGCTAGTTACTCGTGGAATCTCGCACCGTACTTCCAATGGTATATCTATTTGCGTGATTCGGAACGTCTGAACCTTTGTGTTCACTTAAGCTTAACACACAAGGCTTTGTCCACGTTTGTTATGATGCATTTATGCGGAACGTTGAACCACGTTGGACTAGATCCCACTTCCACCTAGGTTCGTCTGGTTAGCCCAGCAATACCAAGGAAGTAATGTCGACATTATAAAGCTGGTGACGACATTTGGAAGTAATAATATCTAAGGAGATTTTCGAAACTCAGGACACGATTTCGAATTGAGATCTTTCCCAGGGATCATATTTGGTAAGCACCATATTTCGAATTAAAAAGAAATATCCAAATATACCTTAAGATATTATTCGCTTTGATTGCTCTTGGCTAAACACGTTTGTTTGTGCATAAAACTATCCTGGTCTTACGTCACTAACTTATGTGATATATATAGTATCGAGTCTTTGGATCCTCCTAATATAAAGGTGCAACATCCATTAAGATCTTAGATAGCTGAGAACACTAAGCTACTTCTTTAAAGTAATCATTGATCATTCATATAAAGGTGGTAATCATAATACAATATACAAGTTTTAGTCTTAAATGACTTTGAGTAAGGTTACAAGATGATGTTGATAAAGATAATTCACACTCAGCTCACTATTAAGTTCCTATCACTCTTTCTTGTACCCAAAAAGTTCGTCCTCAACCCATCATACTGAGCCGAGTATTTATAGGAGTCATAAGGCGGTTCTCAGATATTTGTGTTCACACCTGGTGGGGTCCTCACATCTCCTTTGATAGTGCGGCTCTCTTCTCTTAGTCTGCGGCCTTTCCCTAACTTACTACTGAAGTCTTCTTACGTGTGCGGCCTTCTCTTGTTTCCATCGTTGGGAACTTGACACGCGTCCCTTGACTCCTGACTTGCTCTGACCGTGCATTAATGAAAGTGGTTGGATGTTTCCCACGCCTCACAGCTGTCTCTCGAGATACTTGTCCCATCAAGCCTGTCGTGGCTCTTCCTCAGCCCTTCATCTGTGTTCCCTCTTGAGATGAGTCATAGCGCCTTCTGATCTTACTCGGTGCTTTACTCCCACATGACTTATCTTACTTCCGCTTCTCAGATGCTTACACGTGGGTGGTGAGTACTTTGCACCAACAACGTTTCGAAAATATATTTTCTTTATGGAATATATTTTTCTTAAATGTAAAATGCTAGAGTATTAGTTCTCATTAAATGCTATGAGACTAAATGGGGAATTTCGGAACTATTATGTAATTGTGCTTTGTGGAATTTCCGAAATTAATCTTTGCCTCATTTCAAAGCTAAAGCCTTAGTCAATATAAATAGGAGTGGTATCTCTCCTAAAAGCTTTATCCCTCTAACCAAGCTATTCTTCGGAATTGTTAGCTTGTGTTGTCGTTTTTCTTTTCAGTTACCTTTGAGCTTTTGCTTTCGGTTTAGAATTGCGTGTAAGTCTTCTCTTGGGATCGAGAAGCCTAGAAGTACCTCTTACGGGAAACTAGTTTATGTTTACTAGTCTTCTTTGTATTGTACTTGTGTTCTGTTCTATCACGTCTATCAAACCTAACGATCTTGTTTATTTTAAGGTCCTTCTCTTCTGATATAAGGCCACTCAAGATCGTTGTGATTAGAACATACTCTTTATCTATTAACCTGGATTTGTCAGCAAGCCGCTTTCGGTTTGTGTGCCTAACCTATAGATATTGAGTGGAATCAAGATCGTTATTATTGGATTTGTTCTTTGCAGGTACACCGTTCTTCACGGTCATATCATATCGTACTTGCTACAACTATCTACTTGATTCCAACTGGGACGACAAGGTTTCTCTTTCGGGAGTTTAGGTTTTGAAACCTTGATCGATATCTCGAGGTGTTTATTGCCTAAGTAAACTTAATAACCTCGCTCTTGGCGTGAAAAGACTACGGTGAAATATCTGTTAGTTACCAAGGATATCATCTAGCGATTTGACCTGCCGCTATTTGGTTGTTGTCCAAAGGTTGTAATCGTCCGATTGGAGGTCGGGTAGCGATATTCCTCGCGATGGGCTGTGAGGCAACTCTTGCGTAAGACAGTAACGGGCGGCTGTTTACGTAGGGGAGTACATGTGCGTGACCACCTTGCTGTGGTTGGAGGCGTAGGAATACTGAGGGGAAATCTTTGTGACTAATAGTCGTATTGGGGTCATATTGTCTGCACCAGCTAGTCCCAAGTCTGAGAGTAGGTGTGTTGGCGGTTTAATTCTTAAGAGTATTCAAAACTGGACTAGGTCCAGGGGTTTTTCTACGAGTTTGTAGTTTCCTCGTTAACAAAATCTTGTGTGTACTTTACTTTATTTCCGCATTATATTTGAGCCATCTTATATAATTAAAGTATCGTACTTGGTTGGTTGACATAGTCTTTCGGATTCTTGTATTGACTCCCTTGTGTGAATCAATCACATCTAAAGGAGATCTTGTTCTTGAGTTCTTGATTACAGGAACCGGTCTAGGTTTGACTTATAGGTGGACTAAACGAAAAAATTGGTGGTGTACTCGGTACCCTCTTCTTATCAATTGGTATCAGAGCAGGCAAACACCTTAAGATCTAACAATTTGTGTTTGGCTCGATCCAACCTATAAGAAAATGAAAAAGCGGGGATACCGAGATACACCACCAACTTTTAGTTTTCGTGAACCTAGTTGATTATGGTTGTTTGAACGATCTCACAAATCAATATTCAAACAACAACCTGAGTATAGTTCAGAGAACCGAACCCCAACAAGAACGTAGTTCTTGTAGATCTCAACAGAGACGGATTCACTCAAAGGTTATGAATCAACAAACTTGCAATTACTTCTATTATATAGATCAGAGACAATATAATGCGGAAGGGAAAAGTAATGCAAGACACTAGAATTTTGTTAACGAGGAAACTGCAAACCTAGCAGAAAAACCCCGGGACCTCGTCCAGATGTGAACACCCTTAGTATAACAATATATAGACGCTAGCCTACTCTCAGACTTCGGACTGGATTGTATCGAGACTGAATTCACCCTACAAGCAATTCAGCTACCAATGTGCTCCTACGTCTCTTGGCTCCCGCAGTAGCCTACGTACTTGATTCCCCTAGCTGACGTCCTTTACAGGCCTAGGAGTTGCTCCACTTCCCTTCGTGAAGACTAGCGCTACCCTGCCTCTAACAGGACGCCTAAAAGTATCCAAGTAATTAAACGAGAATACGATTGTGATTTCCTTTAGACTTAAAGTCAAGGTTAATGGAAATCGATATGTTTAATAGGGCTTATTGATCTACCCTAAACAACTTTACCTCCGAACGCGTGACGAACTTAGTATGAAACCTAGTTCGTGAATTGCGTTTGGGAACTTCTAGGGTTTACGATACAAGATCTACCTTACGAAGTTTCTATCAAATCTTGGTCGTGATAAGATTGAAAGAATTCAATCGACCCAAGATACAGGATGGAATTTTACTTCCGACCTGTGCTTCACGATCCTCAAGTGAAGTCTTTTCAATAGTCGTAGTCCTAAAAAGACTTCGAGATGACGACCAACCTTTATGCAAGGATACACAGATGTGTAGAGGATTGAGATTGTATCTTGCAGAAGGTCGTCTATTTATAGTGATCACCAAGGGTGGCTTTGCTTAAAGTTTAAGCAACCTTGAATAGGGCTCAAGCAAGTTCCGGAACTAGGAAAGTCCATAGCATGAATACCCATTCTCAATCTTCTAAGAACTTTGGACTAATCCAAAAGTTAAAGAAGACTCAACCTTGTTCGAAGGTTCGCGACTTCTGGTCCAATGCTTGTTTGGACATCGCTTTGCGACTTCTGGTCCAAATAATTAGTTTGAACATCGCTTGGATTAAGTTGTTGAATTCCATGGGCCAAGACACGATAAGTCCGAGAACAATGTCTAGACCGAAAACTTCAAGATATGAAAGTTGGAAGTTTTCGCATGGCTTATGTGAACGCGTTCATGAACGCGTACACAGAGCAGTCCTTCGAGTTCAGGAGAATTCAGGAGAATTCTTGAACTTGTATGTACGCGTTCAAGAACGCGTTCATACAGACTTAGCTCGTTCTCTGAAATCCCAAAGGTGGTTATATGTTACATGTACGCGTTCATATACGCGTTCACCGTTGGGGTTGTTTTTCAAGAGACAACTCAACATACTCTACCTATACAAATTATCACAAGAGTGACAAATGCAAAGGCGAAAATCATAGAATACCTTCGGATCATATAAACAACATCATAGACTATTGGTATGATAGAAATGGTAAAAACGATACGGAAAGGGAATACCTTGCAAACCTTCAGCGAGGACGTTATGATTTATCAAGTAGTAATCTTCGGTCTTCGTCATCATCAGTCTTCGTCTCGATTACCTAGAACTATCCTAGTCCGAGTTGTAGAGTAAACTTATCAAGGATTGTGTTTTTGTCTCATAAACTTGACAACTGACTTGAGATAGCAACATCAGTGGGTTCAACCGAGCAATGCTCTAACA
>JAJJMA010301989.1:30891-41717 GCA_023529015.1 Papaver nudicaule | reverse complement strand
AAAGATAGATTATGAAATGCTGATTCCCAATATCTTGAGAGGATCAAAAGTTTAAAGGTGGAAAATTTTCTAACGTTAATAAAAAGAGAAAAAATCTTTTCAAAAAAAGTGAAATCCCTATTTTTACTCAAAGTAAATGACTTAGCATATACGACTTTGATTTTATTAAATGAAAATCCTCTCTAAAAGAGATGCACGGTGCAACTTGTCACCTGCCAGCCAGACTTAGCAGTCCATTGCCACCCCACCAGTCCGGCAACGGAACACAACATCTCTATGTTAACAAAAATTTGTGAAACATTTCTCTCTTCAATCTCTAAACACCTTGCCTGTCTTTAGATCTGTGTTTGAACACTCCAATTAGTGTGTGTATGGTCTCTATTTATAATCGACTGATCAATAACGTGCAAACGTTGAACACTTCTAAAACAGTAATAACGTATTCATGGTTTCATCTGTGTAGATCCAAAAGGAGGTCCTTATGTGTAGCATGCAGTTGGTTTCCGTCCAGAAACTCTCGTGCTCTCTTTGTTGTTTTGCTAACAAACTGACGTATATGAATGAACCCATCTCCTAACATCTCAACTCCAATTACGCAACCTACTTACTCTAAACAGATTGCGTCAACGTCCATGAAATCTTGGGCATATAGTAGGCTGAGCAATAGTTTGAGCAAAAGATGTTTTTTTCCCTGATTTTGAAGTTAATGGTCCATTGCTCTCTTCTAGGACATATGTCCCGTCTGTCACTATTGTGGTGAATCTGAATCACATCTTCTAATGCATGCTGGATATTTTCAACAAACCTTTAATTTTGTAAGCGCTGTGGCAGGGTTCTAACGGTCGATTTCCAACAGGCACCATTGACGTCTGTTGATGAATAGATGCATGTAGGAGATGAATAAATATCTCCAACAGATGCATAAACCTCTTTAAATAGCGGTCTTGTTTTCATTCAAAACACATCTCAACTCTCTCTGTTTTCTCTCTAAACAGGCATCATCGGAAATTACTTTGTGTGTTCTAGATTGGGTCAAGGTTGTACAAGCCTTAAACTCAATTTGTTGTGGGTTTCCAAGTATCCTAACGGCAATATTCGGTGACCTATTTGCACTCGCCAATCTTATTGGAAAGGGTCGAATAATTGTCGAAAAGAATCTATCATTAGAGCCTTGAAGTCAGAGACAACATTCTTTTCTTCACCCTATTTAATGTCAATTTTCCAACAATGCACTGCAACATGACTAAGCTTGTTTGGTTCGGTCTTTGGGGTTGGCAGTCTGATGGTTCGTGGAATCTTAAAGACTGGATAGGCAGTTGGTTTGATGACCTGTTTTCGAAACTGATCACAGAGAAAGATCTCATTAACAGGGCTATCACTGCTTGGTGTTTATGGAGTGAGAGATCCAGAAAGTTCACCAAAACTGCTGAACATCACCTAATAATCTAATCTATCTCTGCAGGAAATCTGTTGAAGAACAACATTGTGCTTCTCTCAGGAAAACTACAAAGAATTTTAGAACGATACCTCGTCATAATAATAGAGACAACTTAAAATGGATTCCTCCACTGAGAGGAATTTTTAATTTACATTTTGATGGTTCATATGTTTCTTTCAATAAAACTGGAGGCATTAGGTCTAATCATTCAAAATTTTGCAGGTTGTCAAAGAGGAGCCAAATGCATCTATCTAAAAGAAATGAGTGGATAGTGCCGAGGAAGCTGAATGTAAGGGCTTATGGGAAGCGGTCAAGTGGGCTAAGAAACTGGGAGTAGAGCCATTACACTTTGAACTGGACTCAAAACTTGTCGTGGATGCAATTATCAGAGATCATGACAATATTCCTTGGTGTTTATTTAATTTAGTTCACGGTATAATAAAAACATTTTGAAGTTTATTTCCATTATCGCAATGTTATAATGTGTTGAAGGAAAGAAATAAAGCTGCGGACATACTTTCTAAAGTAGCTAGAGTAAATAGGTTAACTAGACTATAGCCTGAGAATCCACTAGCTAGCATTCGCAGTCAATTACTGGTGGAAAGAAATCCTTTATACACTGAAGTTTAATCAATGATTTTTTTCGTTTCAAAATCAAAAAGGAATTGGAGCCCAGCTTGTTGCTAGGCTTCCATCTAATTTTTGTATTTTTATTGATTCAGACTCTGGAAAAAATAATAATAATAATAATTCTGCCAGGCTTCCATCTAATTCTTGTATTTTTGTTGATTGTGATTCTGATTCTGATTAATAAAAAGAAGATTGTTTAAAAAAAAAATGGAATTGTGAAAGGCTTTAGCTTGGGGGTTGGAGAGCCTATTGGCAATTGGTGGCCGACTGACCCTACCCGACTTTTTCCCTGCTTTGTTTTAAGCAGATTTTTTCGACTTGATAACTGCGCGGTTCTGTATAGTTTTGCTGTATGAAATATGGATAGTTTAAAGAATGCTAAGGAGTTTCTTGCAGCACCTGCTCAAGGAGAGCTTGATGATGCTCTTAAAAATCTTGTCACTCAGGAAGTCAGTTTGCATATGCACTATCTGGGTATGAAGACTGAAGAGCATCAAGCACAAAGGTACGCGCACATGCAATGCTTGCTTTGCTATTTGGCGCCTCTTCTGAACTCTAGTGCAGCAACTTGATGAGTTGATCAGAGCCTTGACGAAATGACAGCAAGGCAAGCTAGAAAATCAAGGCTGGATAATTTTATAGAGACCCATATTACGCATATTACATATGGATCCCAAAAGATTCTTTGTGCAGGATGCAAAAATAAAGATAAGATACAGAGTACAGAGCATTATAGTACGTATAATTGGTACATATTACATAGGGTTCTTCGTTTTCCTGACAGATATATACGTACGACGTTACTAATATAACTACAATAGAAACAAAAATCCCGGTAGGACCTGACACTCTCTGACCCGATCGATGATGCGATAATATTCTTTCTTATTTCAGAGTTTGGTGAAAATTTGAATTAGTAAATAATCATAATGTGACTTCACAGAGAGTTGGTGGGAGCATTTTTGGATGGTTTTACAAGAAAGAATGGATACAAAAACAAAAGGTTGAAAACAGAACACAACTTAATGGCATTTTGTGAACAAAGGAAAAATGTGCATATGATTTCTCAGGAAAACAAAGAAAAAGGAATGCAAACTGACTTATACACATCTTGGGGAATCCATTTGTTTGGTTTTGGGTGTTTGTTTCTTTCTTGTTAGAACCTTGGGCAGATGATACAATGCATGATCTTTGTTGGGAACTCGGCCTTCTTTTGCCTGGTTTGGTTGGGGGTGTGGTGATAAGAAAGTCGTCACAGTAAGAAGTAAAAACAATGACGACTTTCTGACCACCACAGTCCCAATTTAATCACCACAGCCCCCAAATAAAACAGGTTCTTTTGGGAGATGAATCTGTTGAGAGTGTAATAGAGGGAACTGGTGGGACTTGTTATGAGATTTTAGATGCCTAAACTGAAATCTCAAAATGAATTCTTTCAAGCTGCTAAGAAAATGTACACGAAAACAATAATCATCTCATTAATAGTATACTTTTATTTCTCAATATCAAATAATTGTGTAATTTTGTTGCCGATAATTTGTAAAAGACTTGTACATCTAGCCAAGATCTTTATATATGTTTATATAAGTAGGTAGCAGATGAAGCCAATGATAACTAGACAAGCTAAGTATATAAGAAATTGATAAACATGGATTAAATAGGTACATACGGTTTCTTTGAAGTCCAAGTACTGGTGCACGGAGAATCTGTCACCACCTTATAACCGGAGCTCAAGATCTAACTCATCCATGGATGAGTTATAACTACTATAGAGTAACCCTTTCTCCTTGTCAAGAACTGAGGATGCTGAACCAGCAGTTGGCATAAGCAGGGAGAGGGGTAAGGACGGTAGTATATCGTTTCGACGTCTCTTGTTACCAATTGTTGAACCATGATGATGATTGTTACTAGGTCTGTTTGAGTCAATATTATTTGATAAGCTAACAGCCGAACCAGCATCTCCCTTATTATCCTCCTTAGCTAATTCTGTTTCATGTACTTCGGACAAACTTTTCTCTTCATCAAGCTTTGAAGCTGATTGACAAACGACAGTACTATTGCTACTGCTACTACCACTTCTACTAAGGACTCTAACCAAAACCGGATCTGCGGTTTGTGGGAGATCAAGTGAAAGAAGTGTCGATCCTGCTGCTTCCTTCATATGAACAACTGTGGGAGGCCAAGCAAAGGGAGGTGAAACCAGCAATATGGTCTTCTCCGCCGCATCCTTGACTTCTCTAATCTCATGCGTTGATGATACAGGTAGCAGTGATACAATACTATGGTCAGAATTGTAAACCCCAGCGCGATGGATACTGTTGTTGTTGGGACTATAATGATCAATTGGAGGGTCAGATTGTTTAAGTCTAGCTCGATCCCTCCTATGTACGTTCATATGACCACCTAAAGCTTGTGCTGACCTGAATTCTCTTCCACAAAAGCTACATGAGTAAGATCTTGGAGGCCAGACAAATCCCCCCAGAGGTCCAGCTGAATCTACCGCAAAGGCACGTTCTTCCCAATTATTAGCTTGATCACCAACAACAACGTTGTTGGAGCTTGCTAAAAACACATTTTCAACATCACCAGCCGGTTTGCTCTTCATCCACATCCAATATTTGGCTGCATCCTCCATAATTACACCACTCCTTGATGACATGAGTAGTTGCAGTTAGCTTGAATGGTAGATCGTTGTTGCGAATTGTTCTTCTATACCAACAGAAAGATGTATTTGCAGTTGAAGGTGTGATAGTTTGAGAGACAGAATATGACTTTGAACTGGTTAGGTATGAATTAGCAGGATAGTGCCTTGTGGCTGCTAATTATAGGTTTCCTTAATTTATTTCTGGTTGACTAATTAACCGCTGTCACTATTAAGGTAGATGCATCAGTACGGTGGTTACAAAGTCATGGTAAAATATTCTCAACTTTGGAATTCTCCTAATGTTGCAATGTCCCTCCCTCCAGTAGAGTGATAAAATCATTGAGTGCAGTGTCCTTCTGGTCGATCAGTACAGTGGTAAAATCATCGAGTGCAGACTCATGTACATTGCGTATCGTCCCTCCGATCGATCAGTAGAGTGGTAAAATCATTGAGTACTGCAAACTCATGCATTGTCCCTCCGATCGATCAGTACAGTGGTAAAATCATCGAGTGCAGACTCATGTGCATTGCGCACTGTCCCTCCGATCGATCAGTACAGTGATAAAATCGTCGAGTGTGCAGACTCATGTGCATTTCACCAGCTGATAATTTACTTCTTCTATAGGACCACATGCAATAATGTGGAACAGAAGCATACATACACTCTGCCTGATTCTCTAGGCTGTATGCATAGTCTCCCGACACAGCAGAAATCATGGAACGGACACATCTCCTTATCTCTGATACATCAAGATCTCTCCGCAAATTGATGCAATTATTTGTTTGTTTATATGTTGATTAATTAAGTTAATCAAATTGACGCCTACATTCGTGACTATCGATTTTTTTGTAGTCAACTTACTCTTCGAACGTGTTATCCGTCGACATCCGATGTCGTCTCAATCTTAGTTTTGATTATCTTACCCACCGAGATGAAAATATAATGCATGGAAATTACAAACCTCACGTAATGTCGTGTACATATGGAAACTAAATTCACTGTACATGCATTGATATTTTCATCTTCATAAACTGTTGGAAAATGACACTAAAAGAGGGTGAAGAAATGAACGTTGTTTCTGGATTCAAGGCTCTAACAATAGATTTTTTTCGACAATTATTCGACCTTTCCCAATTAAATTGGCGAGTACAATTAGGTCAAACGAATATTGCCGTCAAGATATTGTTTCTCATGATGCTTATTAAGAGAGAAAACAAAGATAGATGAGATGTATTTTGAATGAAAACGAGTACGCTATTTATAGAGGGATTTGCATCCATTGAAGATGTTTTTTCATCTTCAACAGGCATCTATTCAGTGCCAATGGACATGTCTCTTCATCAACAGATAACAATGGTGTCTATTGAAAACGACGTTTATGTTCAGGTCGATCACCGTCATACAACCTACAAAATCAGGGGCTTGTTGAAAATATCCAACATCGTCGTCATTACGTACCATAGGGGCCAATTAACAAATCAAGACGAAGAAGTTTGGAGCAAGAAGCTGAATTAATCAAAGATTAGGAGGGGAATCTAACAAGAAGTAGTCGTTTAAAATCACTTTTTACGGAAATATATTATTAAGTGTTTTTTGAATTGTTCTTGCTGTTTACACTGATCAAAGACACATATAGTGAATATGGGTCCATAAGAAATTCCAAAACATTGGACAAAAAATGTATGTTTTCTTCATATAATTTATGCAAACTTTTTACACCTCAAATGTGTATACAAAAATCAACCAGAGGATTAATTATATATGAAAAATTGCAAGTGAGATTTGTCATTTTATACTTGGATTCTTTTACCTATATATTGTCTTCATTCACCACTTGCTCAATCAGTTTGGATCGACCAATGCTTCAAATACATGTAAGTGTGGTTAACAATAATTAAGTTTGTTAAACAAGATGAAGAAAACTAGGAGATGATGATTCATGGAAAGATATTGTTGGTGTGACAAGGACAGTGGCTAGATGGACTTGGAATGAAGGTACTGAATTCTCTGTTATGTAGTTTGTTGATACAAAATGGACAACAAATTGGTTCTATGGTGTAGTGGTTAGCACTCAGGACTTTGAATCCTGCGACCTGGGTTCGACTCCCGGTAGGACCTTTTTTTTTTTTTCTTCCTCTATCTCTTCAACTTTTTACACTGATGAAATGAACAAACATTTTGATGCTGAATATGTTCTAAAACTTGATTTTAAACTTGAGATGTATGGCTGCACTGAATGATCTATTGCGTTCAAATCAATAGCTTTCATACATGTAATATGAAGGATACTAAAAAGTAGTCACACACACACTTGCAGAGCGAAGTAAAAAGTACAATGAAACAGTTGTAGTGATGAAGAAAGATTAGCAAAACAAACCACAGTGTGCCAAAATACAGTGCTCTCAGTTGGGCTAACCTATGTTGATACCTAAAAACAGAATAGCCCATGTTGGAATTATGGGTTCATTAACAAAGGTCAAAGGAAGCCCAATAAGGAAAGAGAAGGGATTTAACCCAATTAGGGATCTTGACTAGGGGCTGAATCGTAATTTTGGGAAGTATAAAAGGAGGACTTTGGTAATAAGAGGACTTGAAAGGACACTTGTCGGGATTACGGAAGGAGGATATCCCTATATATAGTCATGGAAAATAGTATTTTGATGGGATCTCACTTTTAAACTTTACCACTTAAGGAAATTTCTAAATGGCTTTTGGGTATCATTTCTAATTCTGTGACAAGGATTGGATCTCTCTAATTTTACCCATAAAGGTTAATATCTATGTGATTATTTAACATCAGAGTCGTACGCTTTCAGTGAAAAGTATAGTGGAAGTACGTTTTAATTGGATGTGTGTACATTCGTTCGAATGTGCGTTAGGGACAGGGACGGACCTAGCAAGGGTTTTACATTGGCTTCAGCCCGTCCCTAAATTTGGTCAATTTTTTTTTAGGTAGTAGCAATAGTCATATATTTCCATGTTAGCCCATTCCAAGTCGGTAGCCCAGAAGTTTTAGCCCAGGTATAGTCATATGTAATACGTGGGAAAATTATAAGCAAGAGAAAAAACTCGTCTCTCTGTGAAGATTGAAGAAGAACTGATTGTGAAGAACTGAAGAAGATAATGATAACATATCGTAGGTTTAATTAGGTTTTGGCTATATCCGTCTATTAAGATACCGGAAAAAAAAATCGTTTCACAACACAAACCTCGTTACGAGTTCAGCCAGTCCCAACTAAAATTCTTGGATCCGTCCCTGGTGAGGGAATACTTTAACCGAAAGTATTCAAGGATGGAGATTCTTACTAATCCGTTGTATAACTTGAGCTACCGAAAATAAGAAATTCGGAAGAAGAAAAAAATCGTGTAATCCTCTTCCTTTCCACGATGATTAATAAAATACATAATTACTTCAAAAAAAAAAAAAAAAAACTTCGGTAGATCGAAGCTACCGAAAGGTTAAAAAGAGTGAGTAGGTGAGATATTCGGTAGCTCAGATCTGTTTTAGAGCTACCGAATTTGAACCTGCAAATAACATTCAATGGATGTAAATGTAGTGTTTGATGCATTCTTCAACGATTCTAAGCTTAAGAATTCAAAGTTTAACCTAAACCTTATCATTTGAAATTCAGCCCATTCAATCTCACTCAATTTGACCATCTTCTCATTCAACCTAGATTTTTTTTCTTCTTCTTCTCTCAAACTCACCCACTCAAAACAACCAAAACCCAGATTGATGTTTTATTTTAATTATTCGGTAGCTATATCAGTTATAAGTAATCTTAGTTAGTTAGGCATACTCGGTAGCTTAGATATAGTAATCAGTAGCTTAGTTAGTAAAGCGTATGTTAGTCTTTTAAGATAAGGGTTAACCTAGAAGGATTGGCTAATGACCCTATTTTGTAAATAAAACTTATGCCAAAATTATGCTAGGTTTTTAACACCCTTAACTAGAGGAAGTATTTATTTTTTTTCCTTCAACATTGAAATATTAAGCTTCCATTAAAGGTCAAGCTTAACTACTATTCAAAGATGGATTCTGGATCACTTTGTTGCAAATCTTCTACAACTATTCTCCGGTTGCTCTCATTTCTTACATTGTGGTTGATTCGTTTAGGAAGAATGTCCAGGATTGTGATTTTATTCTTGTTTTTCAGTCAATCAGGTCTCTCTTGTGGGAGGTTGTTCATGGTAGGTTTTAAATGTCAATACTCTTCCTTATTTAATGGTTCTAGGTAGAGGTGTAAAACGTGCCGGCACGGCACGGCACATGGCACACGAAGGCGTGCTTTTACGTGCCATGTGCCGTGCTGTGTTGTGCCAACAATTTTAACGTGCTGTGCCGTGCTGTGTCGTGTCGTGCTGTGCTAGCACACTAAATTTACGTCATCCTAAAAAAATATTTTTTTAAATATTTAAATAACTTATAATCCTATAAATTATCAACTTAATTATAATAAATTTTGAAAAAATTAATTAAAATTTTGTATTTAATATTATATATTGCATAATATACAACTTTATTAACAAAAAAAAACATAAGTTGAATTTTATGTGATAACAATTGTATCGTTATTTGTTTTCTATCAAATGAACGTCAAATAGACACATTTACAACATCAATTACATTTCTAAATATTTTTTTGATCACTTAATAAAATTAGATATTATGTATTGTCATAAATTTAATCAAAATAACAAAAACATAATGGTAATAACTAGGTAGATTTCATTTTTGTGTGAAATACACATGTAATGTAGTGCACTGTGCCGTGCTTTACACGTGCTGTGCCGTGCTTAGCCGTGCCACGTGCTGTGCTGTGCTGTGCCGCGTGCTGTGCTGTGCTTTATCGCGTGCTGTGTTGTGCCGCGTGCTTGTTCGTGCCGCATGCTGTGCTGTGCCGTGCTGCCGATTAGTCAAGCACGGCACAGCACACTAAGCTAGCGTGATGTGCCTGTGCTGTGCTTTGTCGCGTGCCGTGCTGTGCTGTGCCCAAATTTTAGCGTGCTGTGCTGTGCCATTAACGTGCTGGCATGGCACACTTTACACCTCTAGTTCTAGGGAGATTGCTGCAGCTATATCGAGCATAACAAGAGGTGGTCACATTTTGGAATCTCAAGTTCTGAAGTTTATTTGAAGGATAACAAGCACATCAGTAAACAAGATTGGGGAGCATATTACATGTTCAATCTTAGATCTCACTAGATCTTTTTTGTTACCTATTAACGGTTGGTTGATTGTCTGTAGTTCTATTTGTAACGTGATCCTCTACATATAGTTAAATGTAACCTCTCGATCCTATAGGAGTGGCGATTTGTGAAAATCTCTCTTGAGTTCAAAAATCTAATGTTCTTCTAACTTTTGATCCTTGTTGATTGTTTTTCTATTAAAATCACATGTTCATTCATATGCTAAATCTCATTCTAAACCTATTTTAAGACTATATCATGTCTAACTAAGTTTTTGATTATCCTTTGCGTTTGCAGGTTGTTCTATTCCTCCAAAATGGCGTTTGCCTTACATTCTCTGGTATATGTGTTTGCTTTCATTGAAGTCCAACTGGTATTTGCTATGAGTCACAGGTGCTACCTCTCAGGGGTTTCCAGATTTGTTCAAAAGATGGTCGAAGTTTTCATCACCATTACTGAGTTAGTAATCCGATCCAGCGTTCTAGCCATCCTCTTTTTCCGCCCATTTCAAAATTCAAAATACTGTTTCAAAATTAGGAAACGTCATAAATGCTCCTGGTATCTTGCCTATATCCTCTGCATGCAAATAATATCGTATAATATCTCTCAGAGTCAGGCGATAAGATTTCCCCATAAAAATAGCAACAACCCAACCATATCGTATAAAACATTGACAATAGAATACCATCAAACCCTAAATCTTCTTGAATACCAGTTCTCGAGAAACCCTAATTGTAATATATGGAGCCTCATATCCCACCTGTTTCTGCAACTCAAAAGGATGTTTCGCATATCACCTCTAAGTTCAAAGAAACACAGTTAGAGAATAAGATTATTGAAGCTGAATCAAGTTTTGTGAGTCAAGAATCAGATACTGAAGAAGAAGAAGAAGAAGAAGAAGAAGAAGAAGAAGAAGAAGAAGA
>JAJJMA010301989.1:1146-30881 GCA_023529015.1 Papaver nudicaule | reverse complement strand
GAAGAAGAAGAAGAAGAAGAAGAAGAAGAAGAAGAAGAAGAAGAAGAAGAAGAAGAAGAAGAAGAAGAAGAAGAAGAAGTTGAGGTACAGCTCATCGGAAAGATCTTTGCTCCAGTCAGGATATCTGAAAGAAAAGTACAAAATCATCTGGGAAGCTTATGGTCGTTTATCCCAGAAAATGAAATATCGGTCCTTGAAATAGATCGAAACGTAATGGTTTTCACACTCAAAAAAATGAGTGCAGTGAAGAAAGTAATAAAAGAAAGACCTTGGGCGGTAGATGGAAATCTGATTATTGTTCACATGCATGACCCAACCGTTCCATATAATGAACTTGACTGGGAACACCATGAATTTTGGATCTGGCTCAAATTCCTACTGCCAGAACATTTCAACAGGAATGCTAGTTATGGAGATGGGTGAAGTGATGGGAGAGGTAGTGGCTGTTAATCCCCCTGAAGGATTGCCAGAAACTGGAGACTGCTTCAGAGTTTGTGTGAGAATGATGCTGTCAAAACCTATGGTACGAGGAGCTCTTGCTATCACCGCTGCTCAAACCACCAAGTGGTATCGATACTTCTATGAAAGACAACCAAGCAGAATATGTAAGGAGTGCTATGTCATTGTTCCACATAGTAAACACCAATGTAAGAAGAATGCTGAACTTCTTAATGAACTGCAAACTAAGCCTCACAAGTTTGGTGATATGAAGATGTCCTCTTTTAGGCCAATAGCTTTTTCTGTTCCTACTATTAAACCTAGAAAACCCTCTGCTAGGTTCACCCCCTTTGTCCCTCCAAAAGATGGTGTCAAAATTGCTAAAATTAGTTCCTCAACTGGTGAAGTTGTAGCTATGGAGGAAGAACAAGGTATGGTAAGGGCTGGAAAAAGGTCTAGGACTACAAACATGCCGGTGATAGAACAAGTTGATCTCCATAACAAATCTGGGGTAGCATCTGAACTCACTTCAATGAACTTAGCCAGAATGGATGCTGAAAAAGATTTTGGAAAGGAAGGAACAACCAGCAATGCAAAGGAAAATCAGGTTAAAATCCAACTCTTTACAAATTTTTCTACTTTAGCAATTTATAATATCTGCAAAAATCCTTATTTTTTTTTGAAGCATCATCAATCCTACAAGTTATAATTAGTAGTTGTAACTCATCATCTGTATTAAATAGTTGTTACCACATTCTCACTTCTCGGAATTTGCATTCACAGGTTGTTAATACTCATCATTTGCATTTTGCATTCAAGAAAAGTAATCATTACCCTTACCTTAGTGTCATTAATACTATTCATTTTCAGTTTGAATTCAGGATTAGCATTTACTTCCCGTATCTTAGTGTTATTAATATATCATTGGATACATGCTATAAAAATCATTTAGGTTGTATTCATACTCATAGTAATTTCTCTTGCATACTGTGTTCTAGAACTATGAAAATTTTATGTTGGAATTGCCAAGGTTTTGGGGGCAAAGACACTAGAGATCATCTCAAGTATCTGAACTCCCTTCATGCCCCAAACATAGTCTTTATATCAGAGACTAAAGTAAATGATGATAGAATTTTGAAACTTACAACTTTCACTAGTGGAAATCAGCCATTTTGCTACACCAAACAACTACACACTTTCTTCGTAGCAATGGATACTACTGCCAAAGTGTGTAGCAGATCAAGAAATGGTGTAGCAGATTTGACTCATTTTATTTACATATTTACCATCAGCTCTGCTACCCACACTACCACGGTCATCAGCAGTGTTAGAGCTAAAAGGCGTTTTTTTTTATGGGGCCTACTTCCTTATCTCATCAAACTCGATCTAGACCACAAACTCATTTTCTTTCCTTCACCACACTGCACTAGCCTATCTCAGTATTTCTTTATCATCTTTTATACCCCTTTCAGTGTTCTTTAGCTATGCCGAGTGAATCACATCCAACTTTGAAGCTACATGCTCTAAAAAAATTGAACTTGTTCGTTGATTATTTCTGGCATGAAATTTCAACCAGCGTTCCTATCATCTATGTTGTTTAATTCTCTCTAGGGTTAGGGTTTCATTCGGTTTTCTTCTTTGTAGATCTGTAGTGAAGGTATCTTTCTAACTTTGATTACTTTATGTTATTATGTTGTCAGTGATATCTGAAGTCGGGGTTTTGATTATTGCTGGAAATTGCTAGACCAGTATTGATTTTTGGGGATGAAAGTGGGTATTTCTTAAATCTTAATTTGATTTCTATTTATCCGGATTTCATGTATTGATTTTCGGGGATGAAAGTGTTTTGTGTGTTTAATCTTGGGTTCTGATTTTGTGATACAGTGATGTTGATCTAATTTTTGTTTTGATTTTGTAGACACAAAGTGTTGAGGGACGGGCAATGGAAGCAATTTGGGAAGGTGTATGGGTTATGTGTGTTGAGTTTATGAGGATATTTTATGAAGTTTTATGCTGTGGAATCTGAGTGTATTTCTATATTTTTTTTGTTAACCAGGCAAGCTAGAGGAAGCAATTGAGCGTCTTACAGAGGTGATTAGTTTTGTTATTGTGATTTAAAGCTTGTTTATTGTGGTTTAATTATGTTTTTTTTTTCGGGTTGTTATTTATGCTTTGTTTAATTGATTCTTATGCAGCGATTGTTTATCAAAATGAAGAAACCAAACGCCGTTATTCGAAATGCAGAGACAACTTGGAGATTACTACTGTATGGCAGCCAAATCTGCTGGATTGCCTTGCCCAGACTACAAACGCATGCACGAGGGATTCAAAATTGCTTACACAGACATGGCAAAGCAGTACCCTTGTTTTGGTCATGCAGCTAAAATGCCTAACATTGTCTGGTGGAAGACATGTGTGAGAGACTCATTTATTAAGGTAAGGACAAATTTGCGTGACTAAGTCTTAAGCAACGTTCTATCACCTTCCATTTTGATTTGAAACATAATCGAGTTTGTTTGTCTAACATGCAGGTTATGACTATGATGAAGAGACATTTGAGAAGGTGTTCAGACGCATATACTCAACTTTCGGTTTTGCTGCACCTTTTTCCGTATTCCCAGACTCTCAACCATTTCTTAGATGGGCAAAGAAACAGGGTAGAATACCGCCACCAGGATGTCATCTTTCCATCCTAGGGTTTGAACAAGGTAAACCAGTCTGATCCACTAATGAAATAATACTCATTCGACTTGTCTGATGTTACAATCTGTTTTACTTGCATATGTATATTCTGATTTCGGTTTTTAATTTAGGCATCTGATGGATATAGAAAGTATCTACATATTGTGTACAGCTGCAACTTTACCAGTTGTGGTATTTTGTCCATTATTTTCTGTATGTAATCTTTGTTTGATGATTTTTAGTCATGCTTAAATTGTAGCCTCCAATTGCCTACAGTTCTGTAAATAATGTGTAGTATGGCGCTCACTTTATAGTTCTAAACATGATTAATATCCTTTGTTACTTGACACACATTTGATGTTCATGTCTACTTCATACTTATATGGATCAGTGCATGCTAGCTGCTGCATGTACAACTGTGTATATTTTATTTTGCTCATATTCATATATGTTACCATGTTTTTTGGTCCAGATTAATCCTGATTCTTCTAAAGGTTATAAGTCTCGCGGTATGGCCAAGCATGCCTGGGCAGTGGGAAGAAACTGCTAAGGATCTTCATGTTGCCTTAAAGATTCATATATGTACAACCGTATATATTTTATTTTGCTCATATTCATATATGTTACCATGTTTTTTGGTCCAGATTAATCCTGATTCTTCTACAGGTTATAAGTCTCGCGGTATGGCCAAGCATGCTTGGGCAGTGGGAAGAAACTGCTAAGGATCTTCATGTTGCCTCAAAGATCGACTATGATGAAGAGATCCATGTTGTACCAAAGAAGGTGAGAATCTTGTTTGATTCTCCATGATGAACATTTATCCGTGTGAGCTGATTCTGATTTCATATTGGGTGGAATATTATGTTTACATTATGCCTGATATATTAGTTTCATAGCTATTGAGTTACTAGTCAGTTGACTGTTGAACTGTGTAAGTTTCTTAGTTGAAATCAATACATGAAATCCAACTTCATATTGTTGTTCTAGCACTTAGGCTAACATTTAAGTAGAGCTGACATTTACAGGTGTTTGATGTTGTCACGAAGAACGTTCTATGCAGACAAGAAAGTCATCAAAGAAGGACACACAAACTACTTCATGTAAGCACCAAACCACTTTGTATTTTTGCATCCTGCAATATTGTGCTTCTAGTGTCCATTTTATAACCCATTCGAGTATGTTATAGAAGTCTTTAGTTATGTTATTTGTGTCCTGCTGTTGTTTGTTGCTGATTCTTTAGATAATGTTGTTTGTTGCTGATTATTTAGATGATGTTGTTTGTTGCTAATTCTTTAAATGCTTGACCTGAAGTAAATATGGATATCCCGCAGGTTCCAGAAGAAGCTTCTGGAATACATCTCATGGGTATGAATGATTACCTTTCTCCACTATTGGTTTATACATTTGTGTGTTAACAAGATGCTGATTATGTTTGATTCTGTGGTGCAGGCAGATAATAAGTAAATGTATTATGTTGAGAACAAAGATACTAGGGTACACGAATGGATTAGTGCGATTCCAGATTTCTGCAACAAGAAATACAAGTTGGCCATATAATGTGACTTTTACTTGTGTTCATATGACCACAATTACCAGAAGGTATAATGGTTTCTCTATGTATTTTTCAGTTTATCTTCTAGAGTTAGATGTTAGAGGTGAAGATGTAAATCATTTTTTTTTGAAACTTTGAACTTGATTAATGTAAATTATATTCAGTTTCGAATTTTGTAATCAACACAGTGAATTAATGAATACAATTTCATTCTTTAGTATTGTTTGTATAGTTTCAGCTCAGTAAGAATGGTTTCAGATTGCAGGGGTTCAGTCATTATCTGAATCTGGATTGATTCAGATATGTTCCAGTGGTCTGGAATCAGCTCAAGCTTTTCTAACTACAGCTGAATCTGAATCATTTTTTTTTATTTCAGAAACATGGACTACTACGGATACTACTACTGATACAGACCGTAGTAGTATAACTACACACCCAAGTGCGTAGCAGAACTGCTACCCCTCCTAGGTGTGTTTTACAAAGTAACACGCCTAAACTGCCACCCTTTTTAACACGGATGGTGTGTGTAGCAAACCCGTGTTTAACTACACACCTCAGCCGTGTTAAAACAGGATATTTCCACTAGTGTTTCCTTCAATTCCCTAACAAAATCTTTGTTCCCTCTAATGGTCTAGCTGGTGGTCTAGTTCTATTGTGGAAGGATGGTTTTGATTTAGAAATTGTTAATACTAGCTCTAATATGATTCATGCCCTAGTTAAGAATGACCCAGCTAGAGGAGAATGGTTTCTCTCCTGTACGTTTATGGCACTTCTTATAGACATGAGCAAACTGCTCAATGAGAATACATAAGAGAATTAAGTACTAGTGTTAACATACCTTGGGCAGTTGTGGGTGACTTAAACATTACTTTGAGTCCAGAAGAGAGGGTTAATCAAGCTTCACAATCACAAACATCTTCAAATATAACAAATCTGATATCTGAATATCAGATCTCTCAGACTTAGGATTCAGTGGTAATCCCTACACATGGTCAAGTAATAGTCATGGAACAGGCATGATTAAATCTAGATTAGACAGAGCACTAGTCAATAGTTTATGGCTAATGATATTCCCTGACTCAACACTGCATCACTTACATCAAAATGGCTCTGACCATACCCCAATCATGTTGACTCTTTATAATAGTCAGACTCCTAGAGGTAGGAACTGGAAGTTTTTTGAATTCTGGCTTAGCAATTCATCTTGCACTGAAGAAATTAAAAAGGCTTGGTTCTCTAACTCTAATGGTTCTGCAACTTTTGTGTTCTGTGATAAGTTAACTAACACCAGGAAGCAGCTAGCTATTTGGAGTAAGACAGTTTTTGGGCACATACAGAATACGGTCAATTTTCTTCAAAAAACTCTGCATCAGTTGCAAACTAATGATATCAATGGTAGTAATGATTCTGAGATCAAGCAGACAGAAGAAGATATTGAGAAGTGGAATGAGCTTGAGACTAGACTAATGAAGCAGAAGTCTGGGGAGCATTTCTTCAAAGATTATGACAAAAATTCCAAATACTTCCATATTAAAGTTAATAGAAGAAGGGCGAGGTGGTGTTCCAAAGGAAGAAAGTTGATGTTCAAAGCTTTATTCACAGAACTAAGGCTACAATCAGTGCTCACAATGAGGGTTATACTGCACATGCTAGGAATCCTATATCAGTACTATCAGGATATCCTAAAATCTGTAGAACTAACATAAAATGGATACCACCCGCACCTGACTTCCTAACTTTAAATTGTGATGGTTCTTTCCATAAAGATACTAAATCAGGTGGTATGGGACTAATAATTCGTGATTTTGCAGGTCTACCAAAGGCAGCAAGGTGCGCGTACGATGGGCGAAGGAGCTAAAGCTGGACAAAGTTACTTTTGTGCTGGATTCCCAACTGGTGGCTGATGCGGTAAACAGATGAAGGCTGAATATCTCCTGGAAGCTACATCACTATATAGCAGACATTTCTTCTTTACTGAAAGAATTTAGTTCCTGGAAGTGCATCTATGTACCAAAGGAGAGAAATAAAGTCGCAGACATTCTATCAAAAACTGCGAGTAGAAAAACTTAGTAGGTTTTGGTTTAATTCTTTCCCAAGTTGCATTACTAGCCAAGTTTTGGCTGAACAAGTTATCTCCTGATTTTTCCATTCAATAAATATATTTCTTAGTTAAAAAAAAAAAAAAAAACTCTCGATCCTATAAATAATAAAAGCCGGACTTTCAAAAAAAAAAAGGGAATTAGTCGTTTTTGTCCCAAGCTATGGGGCCGACATAGTAAGTTGTCCCGTTTTTTTCAAAATTTTCGGAAATGCCTCACCGTTCATAGATAACGGCCTAGCTCTGTTAGGTTGTGTGCCCAAGCTAGTTGTTACAAAATTAATCCAGCTGGTGCAACAGGTGTAAGGTTTCTTCAAATTAAAAGACGCATATATCCCTGCATATTTTTCAAGTAGACGACCAAGAAGAATTGTTACCACAAATCGATCTCGGTCCAGAAGAAGACGGGAGTAGAGAGAAGACTGAAGTTTCTTACGCAAATATAGTCAAAATCTGCAACTACTTGAGAAATCTATCCTTGTCTATTGATTTTTTGCACTAGTGTATCCTTATCTCTGCATTTCTCGCCGAAAATTAGTTAGGGTTTCACTCAATGAGTTATTTTATCACTTTGTGTAAAGAAATTAGGTTTTGGGTTTTCATTCCATCCTAAACAAATCGATAAAGTAAACAGTGGTTGAAACCCTAAGTAGTTTGTGAGTGAGATCATATTTGTTGAAGAAACGAAGAAGAATGATGCAATTGCAAATAGGTATACAATCACGAACCCATGATTTGCTTATATGTTTTGTTGCTATAAATGTTGTTTGTTCTTATTTAGGGATTTTCCTACTCGAATCTGAATTATGGTTTTTCAATTTGAAGTTTTTGTATTCGATTTTGGAATTAGGTTTCTTTTACTTAGGGGTTATCTATGGATTTTGATATCAGGTTTTTTTAATAATTATCCAATTTTGAAATTAGGGATTTCAGATTAGTTTTTTTTTCTAATTTTGTATGCGAAGTGTATGTGTTGCAATGATAGTGTACGAAGTTAGATAAACGCACGTTGCTAGCCAGCCCATCTATGTTATTTTATTTTATGGCTGGCCAGATTCTGAAATGTTTGGTATCATCTACTATCGTATCATTTATCATATCTATCATTTATGTATCGTATATGTGATAGCGTTTTCTGACCAAATATCGGAACTATATATACTTATACTAGCTTGTAATTTTCCGTGGAATAGGTGAGTAGAGACTTCAGTATGATAACTAGTTAGCTAGGTTCAAAAATTTAGATCCCAGGCCATGATCACTTCTAATTTTAAAGAGTTCCATTATAACTTCTATAGATGCATAACTATGAGTACAGGATTTCAACTACGGGAGAAGGTGTAAAGCTGTAATCATGAACAGTTCAACACTATAGTTATTCATCATCATCCTAAAAAAATTATGTTCAGTGGGTTGTTAGAGTCTAATGTTCGCTACTTTAAACTTGTAAAGTTATAGTCTAACATGTTGTGTGAATCTAGCGGATAACATATAGTCAAGATTGGGTGATTGTTTTGATTGATATGCATATTGTTAGTTTCGGGTCTGTGTAGTTGTTGTAGCAAATGTTTTGATATGATTTGTGTTTTGTTAGGTTCACGAAATGATCTATTAGGTTTTTTTTTGTTGAGTTTTTATACTGTTAAGTCCAGGATTGCTTGATAGCTGGGTTGCACACATATGGGTACGCGTATTCAATACGAAGATGTTTCCGTGTGTCCGATACGGCAAATCCAAAAATGCATGATACGGGGAAACAACGGTGTACAGAAAAATACTGTCAACTTTTTAAGATATGTAGAGATTTAAGCGATAAGTAAACTCCAATGTTGATATATAAATTTGATGAAAAGTATAAGGGAAATCTATCAGAATCACTAATGCGCAACTTTACTGTTAACAAGATGTTAAACCTATTATTGTTTTTTGCATCTTTTAACAGCTATTGTGCCAGCTACTACTCAGTGAATAACCATAGGTAGGACAACTTATATTCCTGATATGGTACCATTTGAAGGGCCTGAGGACTGGGAAGAGGTATTTTCCTTACTCTTACCTATATAGGCTTGCATACCCTTAATTGTACATAATCTGTGTGTGGCATGTGGACTTGGACAACAACTAAATTATCTGTGTATCTACATAAAATGAAATATTAAAATTCAAGGAACTGTGCAAAGTAATGCAGCTTAGATAAGATGATAGAATGCATGAACTTCGATAAACTATTCACATAGTAGGATTCTGGGATGAACTATACTCTGAAATCGGTACAATGAAAACTCTTAATAATGTTCTTCCCGGATGCAATATTAACTTAGTTTGCACTTTTCATATGCAGCCGAGAACTGTTATTGTTTCTTCATTACTGGTTAGGAAACCAGGGAGGCCTAGAAGGAATAGAAGGAAGGCCTACAATTAGACCTTATCTGAGAAGAAAGCCAGGTGTTACAGCTTTTGCAAGTTGCTTGGTCACAACAAAACAGCCTGCACTGGTGGTGCAGTTTGTTGGAATTCAATGAAGAGGACTATAGCGAAGCTAATGGACATACTTCTCAATCCCAGACATCACAAGCTGGAAGCTCTACTATGCGTGCAAGTAAGAAGCCAACAAACGCTACTCATTAGTAGTGTGTTTTGAGTGGATGGTAGATTTGGTTTGAATTAGGTTATTTTCTACTTGCTTTTACTTCTGAAGCTAGACGTATGCTGCTTCTTGCATTTGCTGTTTATTTATGTTTTAGTTCATTTTCCCTCAAGACTAAAGGGTTTTGGGTATTATCCCCCTTGCTTTTGTTTTTGGATGCTTTGAGTTTGGGATTTTAAGTTAGAATCTATAAATAGATATAGTAGTATTTATATTTTTAATTCTTTATCATGTTGCAATCTTTTTAATTCTTTTTACATTGAATCTATGGTCTTTTACATTGGTCGTTTACCTTATCTGTTACTTGGGTTCCACAGTGGTTTTAAGTTGCAGGTGCTGATGACCTTTAAAGAAAGGAGTCTCTGGAATTTTGGCCGAAGGGTATATGGGTAATCTCAGATGGCCCAAACTCTGCCACCTGTCAGTTAACGCCAGTTAACTTGTAACTGGATGGAATTTTGTGTAACGAGACTAATTCGGAAGTTTTTAATAAAACGGGACATAAATGTAAAAAACCCCCCAAAAAAAAGCAAGCTTCCATTAAAAATATGTGACGTGACGGTAGGTATGCTCTCCTTAACAAAATAATGCCTCGTAGATGTCATTGTAGTACAATGGCAAAATTTTTGGGTGGTGATACCAGCGACCTGAGTTCAAAACTCGTCTGCATCGAGATAAGGGTATTTTTTTATTATTTTTTTTGCCTAGCTACCTAAGCTTATTGGTGGACTCCGGTCCAATCTTTAAATATAACCTTTGATATTAAAAAATAAAAAAATAGTAATAATAGTGCCTCCCCTCAGGTAGAGCACTTTGAATCGTGCCTAGAGCCTGGTTTCGACCCGCCGGCCCAGCTGATAAATTCCCATTAGGGCTAAATGTATGGTCCAATTTCTACGAAATGATTCCAGTTCTTCTCTTTCCTCAACCTTCTTCGATCTGATATTTCCTTTTCCATTTCAGAAATTCAAAAACCACAAAATGGAAATGTCTTTCGGGACCGAGATATCCACGTCTGCTCCGTCCATCTACCACATTCATTTCACTCAAGAAAGAAAATGCATCATTTTACCACATATTTCAACAATCTAAATCCGGAAACAAGGAAAAGCAAATTGGTGTTTGGGGTTTTTGTTTGTTTCTCAAATTCGGAAAAAGTAACTCTGAACTTCTGCAGGTTTCACCACCAAAACGTTTCGTTTCATGTCAGAAACAACATTAATACTGATTTCCCAAAATGGGAAAAGGAAAATTGATGTTTTTTCCTTTACCTTTTTTGGTTTCCCAAACAAACAATTTAATCTTCAACCACACATATCATCTGTTCTTTCTCTCACAGAAAATTTTAAAACTAGGGTTTCATAAGGTTTGTGCCTCTCTCTCTCTTCTCCAAACCTAGTTTCATTGTTCAATTTCTCTGCTTATATTTTCTTGTTCTTGATGATTAATGTATTGTAGACACTGATATTGTATTGGTTTGATTTTTGGTAGGGGAAAAAGGATTGGATCTGAAAATCAGTCCAATTTCTGTCATCAGAGCTTCGATTCTCACTACTGGTGAGTGAGATTTCTTGAGTTTGCTTAGAAAGTTGAATAGATTGATTATACTGAAATTTGGGGATTTAGAGATTTCTTGAAGTTTTGTATGAGTAAGTTATTTTTTGGGGATTTACACATGTTTTGTTGAAGTTAATGAAGATGATTAGGGTATGTAGTTTGGTATATTGGGTTTTAAGTAAAAGAAGTTCTTGGGTTGGATGGTTTTACGTGGTAGATCTAGGATTTATGTTCAGAATTTTGTAAGTAAACTGTAGAATCATTAAGTTGAATTTTCTGCTGGTTATTAGAGCTTATTCATTCATGTAGAGCTTTTAGTGTTTGCTGCCTAGGTTAGATTCAGTAGGATTTTTCATGCTTGTCTCATTGAATCTGAGATTGACCGTCTCGTTCCAGTTAGTCATTTGCTTTTTAGAAGACTCAAATCTGTCAAGTTGGGGTAGTAGAAGTAGTAGTTCTATTGCAATGTACTGAGCTAATCGTTTCTTCCTGATATATGGAATTAGAAAATATTGAGTTCATTAGTATTGTAAATATATTTGCCCATAATAAATTACTTCCTGTTTTACTGATTGTTTGTCCGTTATAAGTAATTGATTATGGATAATCAACTATGGAGTTCTTTGGGTATGATCATAACAAAAGACTTAAGTAGTGCCGGGATACTAGCAAATCTGTAGTTGGATTGCTACATGTTATCTTATTTCCTTGCGTAATCAGGTTTTTTTTTTTTTGGGTCTTCTGTTATGGTAGTAGACACAGAATCTTGAAATATTAGATGCAAAATTAGATGCAGACACATAATCTTCTGTTATGGTTGTACTAAGTTAATGGATACTTACTTCCTAATCCTAATAGATGCAAAATCAGACTTTCTTGAATCTCTACATCGGGAAAAGGCTTGTTGATATAATCCATAAATTGCATACACAGAATCTTGAAAAAATATTAGGAATTTGACAACCATTCATATTCTAGCATAAGTAACTCAAGGGATTGTTTTTTCTGCTGGTTATTAGAGCTTATTCATTACAGCCATGTAGTGTAGAGCTTTTAAGGGTTTACTCCCTATGTCTGATCTGCTTGAAATTGTTACACTGAGTTTTGGTAGGTTTTTTCATTCTCTTCTCATGGAATCGAAGATGGAATGTCATTTCTGCATGTGTTCAGGGAGCACCCTGAAGTTACATATTGTAGATTTTTGTACTAGTCATGTGAAGCAGATTAATCAAAATACTATGGGAAGGTGAGGTTTCATCCACTGGTTACCGAGTTTTTGGCTTAAACACATACTCGCTAACTTGAAAGCATAGAAGCTTTCCACTACCGGAATAAGACTTAGAGAGTTTAGGCTCATATTACATAGAATAGAATTTGTAGTTTTGCCTGCATAAAACCTCCGTGGTACTGATTATGCCGTTGTTGGCTTTGTGCTGATTGCTTCAAGAACTTTCTCCTTGTCTCCTTCAATCTGAACTCTAGGGTGGTATAGTTGGCGTAACCTAGCAAACACTATTTCTTTTATCTGATTTACTACTCTGCTTATTCTCCTAATACTAGTAAGCATACTGAATATACTTTCCCCTGTTCTTTGGGGATAAAGTTTAACTTCTCTAAACTAAAAACAAGGTCACATCTAGACTTCCAAACTCCCCAGATTATTGTACCCATAATTTAAGGCCAATTTAGAGAGTTTATCTGTCTTGTGTCTCTTCTATCGAACCAGTTCTGGAGCCATGAGTGGAAATCTACCTAATTATTTAAAACAAAGGGAATCTCAAAATCTGGAAATTTAAAGACTGAAATAGTGAAATCACATATTATATAAAGGTGGGTAAGAGTTTATTCCTGCTTCCCACACATGGGCAAAGTTTATAGATGCTTGGCAGAATTTGCGCAATTCTCTCATTCAAATGGAATATAGAATTAGCACATTTCTATATGAAGGTTTTTATTCTAGGTAGTGTGTTCATTCTCCAAAAAAGAGTTTGCCTCTTATCTTCTTTAAGACCTCTCATTATAAGCTATGCATACAGGGACTCCGTCGTGAATTTTCTATTCACTTCAAATTTTCTCTTTGATTCGTCAGTCTTTTGTTTACTGATTGTAATTCCTATTATTCTGGAAATTGTTTCCTCTTCAAAGTATATGTGCCATTTACTCACTTACAGGTCAACTGCTCCTCCCTACAATTCATAAGATCCCTCAGCAGGGTAACATTCTTCAATTTATTTGTTAGCTTGTTCGTGATGATTGTATTGGTGTAATTTGAGTCAATACCGGATTTAAAGTTGTCGACACTTGTAGAATTGAATGTTTTACTTTTGTTAGGGGAAAATCTAGACATTCTTAGATCTTATAACTGGAAAATGTGTGATTGAATTGGATAGAGTTCAAAACCCTAAGTTTAAGAGTAGGTAGTAGTAAAATTGAGTAAGCCATTGATCATTGAGATTTGGCAAAAACCAGCAACAAGTTGTAATATGGGGATGTAGTGCAATTTAAGGTTCTGTTTCTGAAATTGTGTTTTCTTCTCTTCAATTTGGAGGTGGAATCAAGTAATTCTTTGTGTGTGTGTGTGTTTTTTCTTAATTTTATTTTCGTGGTGCATATATTCATGGTAATAATTTGGGTACTCTGTGCCGTTGTTTCTGACAGGTTTCTCGATGGATGAACCTGATGAATTCGGGTTTCTTGGGGCGAAGCGCATGGTCACTATGGTCATGTTACATTTCGGCATCATGAGTGGCTTCAGCGTTATTCGTGCGCTCGATAAAAGCAATGATCTACTTCTTAAGCGCATTTTGGCAGTGATATATATGGTATTTTATACAGCTGCCATGTGTAACATACTCAGCGTGTCTGTACCTCTCATTGGGCCGACTGAGCGAAGCGAGGGAGGACCCTATATATGGTGACTTTGTGTCAAATGTAGGGTAACACAATTGTGCAATTTGATAAAAAGATTTTGATTTCATGAGGCCTATGATTTTGGTTCAACGACGATAAGACCAAAATACCCCTCTGCGTCAGTTTTTCTTTTTTTTTGTTTAGATAATTTCGTAGATAAACCAAAATATAAAGGGTAAATGTGGAAAGTTAAAATATAAAAAAAACGGGTCATAAACTAAGTTGTTGAGGGTATTTTTGTCCAAACATCTCAAAATTGACCCAGAGGTTCCGAGTTCGATCCTGCCTTCTCCCATATTTTAAAATTTGTTCTCTTTTTCCTCTTCGTCCTCCTCTCTCGATTTCTTTTGTCGATTTCTTCATCTTCTTCTTCTTAATTAACAGTTATAATCCCTCTTCTTCTTCTTCTTACTGTGCTAGATTTTTGTTTGTATGTTTGATTTTTGGAGAACACGAATCGTCTTGATCTAGTCAAATTAGGTCAAATTGGTGAAATCAGGTTTGATTGTGTGGAGTATTGTTGGTTTTCTTGTTTATCCGTTTGATTGAACTCCATTGAACTGATTTGCGGTGAAATTTGATGTTTTGTTCTCCTGATTGTTAGATCTGTGTTGACTTTGTCGGTGATTAGTGAAATATGTATTAGACTAGTAGGATTTTCGGTTTCGTAGGAGAATTTTCTGTTGAAAATGATGTGGTGAATCCGATTAAATGAATTGGTCTGGCTAATTGGTTCCAGTTTTGAATTTGGAAGTTGGATATAGATCTTTGAGTTTCGTAGTGAATCATTCATTTTGGGGAATTTAGTGTTTAGGCATTGGGTTCATGGACTTTGAAATGAACTCCCATGTACAAGATCAAATGCGATCATCATTGATTGCTAATATATTGGAGATCATTGTTCTTTTTTTTGGTTAAGTTGTGTTAGGTCAAGGTAGATCTCCGCAGCATAATATCTGTGAGGAAGAAGCTGAAGAACTGCCCAGTAGAAGTAAACCATTTGAGTTTGTCAATTACAAGGGTTAATGGCATTGTATGTCTAAAGCATAGTCTTGGGTTCGGTTGTAAGAATTTGTCTGATGAATGATTCATGATTCAAATAGAGTGAATGAAGTTGGATTGGGAAATAATTGCCATTTGTTAGTCTAAAATTCTCGCGATTTTCATTTTTCATGCTTCTAGATTAGTAACATAGTCCTGTAGTGGATTATCTGAAGAAGATTTTCCTTTGCTTTTTGTCAGGAACCTGCGGTTAGGGGGAAAAGTTCGGGTCAGTCTAATTATGGTGGAGGAGCATTTTATACAACAGTAAGTTGATATTGGCAACTCAAACTAGTTCTTGTCACCGTCACTGTATTCAGGGCTATTACTTCTGTGCACTGCCACTATCCTAGTTAACTACTTTTTGGAGACCCCATCCCGCTCTACAGAATGATCACACTCTCTGGTTGAAATTCATCTCCAGCTTATTAGAACAAAAAGAGTATAGTCAGAATATACACAAGTGCCAGATTTAATTAACTACACAAGTGTTGGATTTTATTAGTCGTGCTTGCTGATGAGCTTATCCGTTAACTCCGCTCTCGGTACTTCAATTGTTGTCTAGTCTTATATATGAACACTTATTTTGATGTTGCACTGGTTTCTAATAGATAGCAATGTTGTCTTTTCTGATATATATGTGGCAGTATTGTTGTGCATGGCAGCTGTGTTGGGTTTTTCTTCTAATATTGCTCATGCTCTGACTCATTCTGTGTAACATTTTAGCATCCTGGTAGCGTTGCTGCTGCGTCGAACTCAAGGCTTTCACCTCTTCCTCCAGAACCTGCAGGATTCAACTATGACCGTGATGCAAATATCAATATTCCTCTTGAATCAACTAAGGTAAGTCAACATTGAATGTTTGGAGCTGTGCATATTATAATGATGTTGTCAACTCTATACTGATTTGTCAACTTGCCTTAGGATTTGAAGAAGAAAGAAAAGGAGCTCCAAGCTAAAGAGGCTGAATTGAAGAAAAGAGAACAGGTACGTGGCGTATAGAGCAAACTGTGAATAGCTCATATGGGTTTCTAATCGTTTGGTTGATACTATTCATGGGTAGTTCAGTTTGTTTTTTTAGTTCTGACAGTGTTTCTCTTTACTAGTAATTTTAGTAATCTATGTTTAGTGTTTGATGGCATTCAGGAACTTAAAAGGCGGGAAATGCTGCATCACGAGGTACTTTGTTATATACTTCTATAAAATCTAGTTATTGGTTTATGCTACAGGTTGGTCCCGCTGTTCCAATAATCGCATTGAGATCTTTCCTTGTGTTTTGCAGCTGGAATCGTTATAGAGGAGAAAAACTGGCCGCCGTTTTCCCCCAAAATTCATTATGATATTGCAAATGAAATACCAATCCATCTACAAAGGCTGCAGTATATTGCATTTACTACATTTTTAGGTATGTTATCTTGTATTTTAACTACTTTCTCAACCAAAAAATGATCAATAGCTAAATTTGAAATGTGTTATTTCATTATCTTGAAGTTGAAATGCTTTCGCCTCTGTGGCTCAGATAGGAAGTGTTTTCTAATCTGCTTACAACTTCAAATTATATGCAGGGTTGGTAGTGTGTCTTCTTTGGAATCTTATTGCAGTTACAACTGCCTGGATTAAGGGTGAAGGTTAGCCTGGAATTCATATCTCCCTCCTGCTGTTTGCAACCACTTAGCTGTATCACAGCCTGTAACCATTTTTTTTCGTCTTATACTGTAGGTGTTAAAATTTGGTTCCTCGCTATCATCTACTTTATTTCCGGAGTTCCAGGAGGCTATGTGTTATGGTACCGCCCGCTTTATCGAGCCATGAGGTACACATCTATACTTTCTAAAATAGTAAAATTCCTTTGCCTTATTCCAACGAAGTTTGTATTTGAGATTCTTATGAATTAAGTCTCTTAATCTTTTCTGTTCGTTTTTCCTTAGTAGCATTCCAAGTGAAATATCCCTAACTAGCAATCGGCATTTGTAAAATTTAGTTGTATATAACGGCAGTGGCTTAGCAACAGTCTGTTGTTTTTTTTTTCTTTCATTTTGCTCTCGTTCTTTCATTTTGCACTTTACTTGTCAATGTTGCATAGCCTGCATTACTTAATCACGCTTGTGGCCAATGTTGCAGGACCGAAAGCGCTCTGAAGTTTGGATGGTTTTTCTTTTTTTACTTGGTAACCTGACATTCAAGTTCTATTTTAGTACATTTTCTCCAGAAAGTTCTTAAATTTTTTTTTTTAATCTCAAGGCAAGGCACCTGTTTACCATTAAGAATCATGGGATGATTCACTTGTCCGTATCTTTTTTTTTTTAAACCCTTGGCTTTTATGCACATAGAATTTGTTGTTGTTGTTGTTTTATCTCTGTTGTTATGGATTTTGAGTTAACTTTATCTTCACGGATCGGATTGATTTTGAGTTAAATGTCGGAAACATAGATAAAAAGAGAGACGGAGGGTTGGATTGAGAGTCTGATACTCGACTACCCTAAATTTATCTTTTAATTTTTGTTGACTTTTACAATGCATGTTGGACACTTGGATTTTAACGGATATGCCATCTTACAACCTTGTAGTCTTGTACAAAAGGATCCCACTAAAGCATCCCCCCTCATACGGGATCAAGTATGGATTCTGTTTGGTACAGAATTCCAAATAGATTGTTATTCACCAATTTATCACTTTTGCATTTTGGCATGTTATATGCCCTTTGTCTTCGGGAGTAACATGTCATCGTACACAGTTGCCGCTTATCCTGTGCTGGGCAATCACAGTGCATAAAAGCCAAGGGTTAACACTTAACCAAGCAGTAGTGGATATAGGACCAAAGGAGAGTTTTGGTTTGACATTTGTCGCATTATCACGCACAAAAAAACTTTCAGATCTTGCATTCCAACCATGTTTAATTTTGAAAGACTAGCAAGAATTGGTGAATGCAAGGCACTTCCAGAAAGGCGCCGAGAGGAGAAGCGATTGCAAGAATTATCAAATGCAACAATGTAGAGTTTAAAGTTTGTTTACTATTTTGCTTACATTTTTTTTTTTGGCTTCGGTCGGGCGGCCCACTCCCACCGTGGTAGCGGTCATCTAGTTCTAGATTTTTGCCAATACCACCGGTACAAGAAGGTTTGCCACATCATCGGTTCTATCACATCATTTCTGTTTATGTTACATGGTTATGGCCTTTTGATATTATTCATAGTCAACTATCCATGAGCCTAGCTACTAGCTAGATTGGATGTGCTAATTGTAGGCACTTTCTTTTTTCTTTCGGTAGGCAGAAGACAAAATTTAACTTGAAAGAATTGTTAACTTCTCAGGATTACCACTTTCTCTCTTTGTAGGTTTTCTATCATTTTATTGTCACCGAACATGAAGTTTGCTTGTTGTTAAATACTATTTTAGACAGATTTATCTTCTTTTTCAGTCTCTGTTTGTGGGTTGCATTTTGCTTTTGTTTGAGGGTTGTATTTTGCTTCTCATGCATAAAATTGGAACTCCTCTCGGTGCTATAGCTACGAGGACCAAAAAAAAATATTACGATAGCATGATTGCCCCCAATCAAGACTTCTAGGACACCCAAGCCAAAATGCAGATTTGATTTTGGTTTAAGCTCTTTGCCCATCAGATTGATTCATTGTGGTTAAAGTGCATTTGATTTGATGATCGTGCAATGTTGAAACCCAAAATGCCCTTGAATTGCCTTTCTTGAAGATCTTGCAAAATTGTTGAGTTACAGCAAAGAAAAGTAATAAGCTTTACAATATTAACAATGCCCAAATAATCTAGAAAATGCTGAATAACAGGTGATTTCTTAAAAAACTTCAAGCAGAATTGGCATTATGAAACTGAATCCTAAGACCTTGTGACGTGGCGTTATCGAGTTTCGAAGCACGGTAACCTTCTTCATGAGTTAAAGTTATTGCAGTCATACATACACCAATTTCCCCTTTTGTTTCCCCTGAAAGTATTTTCAGCTGGGAATTGTCACCAGAACTATTATTCCACTGATAACTGGCCGGAACTTTTTCTTTCGGTCATAATTTTCAGAACTATTTTTGCCGGAACTTTTCTTTCAGCTGGTAAAAAAAGTCAAAAGTCAAATTTGACTATGCTAAAAAAAACCAGGCCTCTTTCCTCAGGAGTCACCCACCCCCAGTGGGTGTAGTGCTAGTTTGTAGTGCGTGCCTACTTGGAAGAGGCCCTCTCAAATGCGGGCTTCATACAATTTTGACTCCACTATAAAATAAAAGGGCTATTTAATGTTAGGTACCCAGAAAATGACCAACAAATAGAGTAGGTACCCAACATTTCAAAAATTAAGGTTAGGTACCTGGAGTGGATGCGGACCGTTTGGTCAACAGATTGAGGAGGGAAGAAGATCAGATTAGAAGAAGGAAGAACATTGTAGACCAGATAAGAAGAGAACAGACACAAGATATCAATACATTACCATTCACAGACATTCATAACATACAGACATACATATATATATATATATAACCTTACTACATAACCGTGCAAACTGCCTAATACTATCCAAACCCATCACACATACCTAACCATACACATGTACAACAGACACATAATTCAGGAGCCTATCACTTTCACTCCCTCACTATCTCAAGGTTAGATCCAGCCGAAACCTACTCTGATTCTCAATTTCTCTGTTAAGTTTTGGTTTATTGGAAACACTGATACTGTAGATTTGATTTGTTCTTCTTTTGTTAGGGGAAAATAAGTTTTGATCTGATAATCAAAGACAAAAATCTACTACTTCATTTGTCATTGGGCCAGTAATACCTCAGATTATTTCATTTCATTTGAATTTTTGCCGGAGGATTTTGATAGCAGACTTGGTTGCACCAACCAATAGAGAGACTTGGTTGTACACATATATGTATGCAATGGTTTTCTTATTTCTTCATTTTTTTTTTATTTACTTGATTGAAAGAAAACCTTAGTGGTGTCCTAAGTAACATCTTTACAGTAGTAGCTAGAATCAGACTCCTCTGGTGGGTGGAGTCAGGAATCAGAATCGCAAGTAAAGAGGGGTAAAAAGAAAAATCACAATGTGCAAAGACAAAAGTATGAATAAAAGGCTCATCTGTGGGGGAATAAAATTTAGCACTGTTCCCCTTACTTGGCTCGGCCTCTCCTTTTATACCATGGCTTCTGCGATGAAAGCAAAAACCAGGATCATAGAAGTCATCATGAAGGTACTTGCAGCGACTATGATGAAATTCTGAACCTTCTGGAAGGATGAACGAGAAAAGAGACGGCAATCAACCATTCGTAGGACCTCCCCCAATAAACCAAAGCAAGAAGTAAAGAAGCACCCAGCCGCTGACATGTCGATACCCCAAAGCAAAAGTTTGAGGTTGTGTTTGTGTGTACTGCCAGCAAGTTGCATAAGGTTTGGTGCAAACTCAGCTATCATCGCCATAAACAAAAAGAAAATTCCGTTGGTAAAATCTTGAGAAGGAACACGATCACGACCATGCTCAACGCTTCCGTTATTGCTATCACCATCGGGGTCAGAAGGATCGCCGGTCCCAATTGCTTCGCTATTGCTATCACCAACGGAGTCAGAAGCATTGCCAACTGGAATACTTGTGTCAGGAGCAACATCATTACCAATCGGAATACTGATGTCGGGAGCACCAGTACCGATTCCACCACTTGCTAAATCACCAGTGCCATCATTGATTGCCGGAACAAGATGAGTATCAGCAGCGCCATTGGGACCAAGTTCAATGTGTTTAGCAGCTTCAGTAACACAAGGATGCAGTATGAAAAGCATAGAGATCATAGCTCTTGAATAACCAGTGATATTAGCAAACTCAATTGCTAAAGATCCTCCAGCAAGAACAAGTACACCCAGATACCCTATGAAAAGCATAGAGATCATACCTCCTGAATACAAAAGTAGGTTAGTTAATGCTGTTGGACCTGAAATGTTTCCAACAGATTTGATCTCTTCCACAGCCTGAAAACAAAAACAAAAACAAGCAGTTTAGCAAAATGAAAGTTTAAAGCCAGTCCTGCGAAAGAGTTCAAAAACAAGCAAAAAGAACTTGTCTTCGGAATTTAAAATACCGGAAATCATATCTAGGAAACTCCCTAGAGAACCAATGGGTATTCTATGGCCATACCAAATATGGAACAGGATCCTGAACCAGTCCCATTCAAGTATACCCAATTCATTTTGAAGATCAAGATATATATCCTCTCCCATTAATTGTATACCCATTGACACTCCAGTTAGTGGCAGTAGATGGACCAAATTACCACAAGTAGTGAAGAGGATGATCACTTACGTTTGGACGTATATAAATTGCATCCAAGGGCATGGCCATCGGCTTCATTGCAGTTATATTAAAACTCCAATCCAGACAACACCAGGGGTACCAGCGTTCTTGTTTTACCTGCAGTGTTAAACAAGTTAGCCATACTGGTCTTATTGTTCTTTTACATGTGTACTTTCTTCAATGAATTGATGTGTGTTGTTTTCTTTCTTCTTTAAGTTCATGTGTCAGAAGTGTGAAAAGGTTATAAGGCATGCCATGTGGAACACTAGGATTTGGGAAATGACCAGAGATTTATCAGCATGAGGACTGTAGTGATAGAACTAGAGTCTCTCTAAGAATTTTCTTTCTTTTTTTGTTTGGAAAATGGAGTCACTCTAAGTACATTCACTATATTCTGCTAATGCATCATTTAGTTATACCTTAAAGAGGATGATTTGTCTTCTGGGAATTGTTTAGCATTGACTAATGATGCAGGTGAGCCTCTGACACTTCTCAAGAACTGCAACTGTAGGAGAGGAGGCTGCGAGGATAGCTGGCCTAGGCTACGGAGATCTGCTGGAGTTGAAGTTAGGTTTTTTGAGTGACTGCAAGAATGCTCTGGATTAGTACTTCAATAGGGTTGATTGTGCAGTAAGCTGGAAGAGTATAGTTGATGGCAATAAAAGTTGTATAGGGAGATGTTCACTTGGTAGTGTATCTGGCTGCCAGATACAGTGTGGTTAGTTTAGTTTCAAATACAGTGTCCTACAAAAACAGTATATCTATTGTTGTCCATTTCTGTAGTCATTAGTGTGTGTTAATGGATTTTCCTTTTTATCAAAAAGAAAAAAACACGAAGAATAGACACTAGGCACTTGTAGCTAACAATCATATATTCATATCTCTGTATCAGTACTTACCCGGCGACCATTGTGATTTGGCTGCTCAAATCTATGCTGTACCTGGCAATATTCAATCTGCATCACAAAAAATATAACCGTTAAACATACTTTCTATATTTATATATGACTTTTGACCATGGAGATACGAATCCAGGTAAGGACAAGATCAAGTTTATACTTAGTCATATCTGTGCATGTCGTTCCACGGCTATTTGAAACCAACACTTATGCTGATTTTCTTATCCTTGAAAATATTTGAGGAACAACATATAGCTACATTCAGCAGTAGTAATGATTGGGTCTTGGTAACAGTACTAATTACCTGTTGAACTGTAAGATGCTCAGGAGCATTTTTAGGTACATTAAGTTGGGAGCAATTGAGGGTCTTAGAATTTACTATATCAGAAATAACCTGCAATAAAGTTGATACACGGCTATAAGTTAGCTTTCATAGAGAAACAGTCTCTATTGTGTCAAACAAATTAGTGTACAATTGATGGTCCTATGTTTGTATACACTTAGATACATTACCACTAACCTTGTTTATCACTGCAGCAAATAGTAAGTCACCAGCAGACATCAGCATCTGTTTCACATGATTCACTGATACGAAAACACCGAAAAGTATCAAAACCACATTACAGAATCTAGTATTGGCAAAGCAATACAACCTGGGGTCTAATCTAAAAGTTTGCCCCATTATACATGCTAGCAATATAGAAGAAGAAGAAGAAGTGCTCACTCAAAAAACTGAACCAGAAGACTCCAAAGAGACGAAGGTTAGCTACATCGTCCATGACACACGTAGCTGACATTTAGTTTCCACCTGTGAAAGCATTCATGGAATTAGTTTGCAAGTTATGTATAAAATGAAAATCAAAAACGATAATTAATTCCAAATTTCCAACTAATAATCCAAGTTTCTATCTTGTGTTGGGCTTTCTAGGGGGGAGGGACAAGAAAAGCCCGAAACGGAAGGAAAGGAAATTGGCCCTTCCATTCCCACAATCCCACTACAGGAATGGATAAAGGACCTAAACAGTTCAGGGAAAAAACAAACAGTATCCCTTCCTTGACTCAATCTATTGATCTATCTATATATCTACTATCCACATCACTGAGATCTGTTATGACGATGAACTGCAAGTGTAAGATTTTAGGACAAGCAAAAGAAAAAAAAAAAAAAAATCCGCCTGAAAATTCAAACAAATAACGATTATATGAAAGATGATAATCTTACAGTTGAAGGATCAGAAATTGAAGAATTTTCCAGTACCTCAAAGAATTAGGGATTCTGTAGACGCAGAGAGGCTTCCGGTTTATCGCTTTGGAGTAGGTGGAATATACTGTGATTAGGGCAATGTTTATATAAAAGTCTTTGTAATGTTGATTAAAAAATTATATATCGGAAGAAAACAAGGGCGAAGAAGACGAGGGGAAATTTGTACAATTCACTGTTCATTGTGCACTTAATCGTTTTCCTCTTATCTAACTCATTGACCGAAGAAGGCGCCCAGAGATAGAAATTAAGAAGAAGGAGAGTCTAAGAGATCAAAAGAAGATATAGCAGCAGTAGGTTTTCTCTTAATCGATTCGGTTTGATTTTGTAAGTGTTCTGTTACTAGATCTGAAATAAGCTCTATTTGTTTTTGGATTTACTTTTCAAATAATGGTTTTCGTTGATTTTGAAAGATTTATCTGGGTTCGCCTGTAGTTTCATGAATCTGAGAATCGGTTATCATCTGTTTATGTTAATTAGCTAGCTACATCGTTCATTTGATTCATGTTCATTTATCTTGATTTTGATTTCATATTTTTCCTTAAAATTTCATCGGTTGCCAGTTCAACGGGAAGGTTGCTATTAAATCGGTGTATATCATCTCCATGAGGACCTCTGAAGTCGATAATGAGTTCCTAGTCTCAGTCCCGTTACCTCCCGGTAATAAAATTTTTCTAATTCTTGATTCCCTCTTATTTTTCCCTAATTTAAATGATTTCCATTTCCATGTAGGCCTGATTAATTTGTAATTCGAATCAGGAACCGGCCAGAATAGCAGGGCCAATCCGCCAAGGAATAAGTTCTGGAAGTGGTGTCTACGAATTACGGTTAGTTGGTTGTTATCTGTATGGTTTGCACAATAAATGAAAATTAGTCTAAGCTAATCCTTTATGAGATTATGTTAAGCTAATATCCTAGTAATTTGTACCAAGGTGTGTTTATGGTTTAATCATGCTCTAGCTTAAGGTCTAGAGCTAGATAAGTTAAGCTAACATGTGTCTCTCTAACACATGATGGGAAAGTTAGAGACATGTGGATGGCCAAGACTCTCTTCTAGCCTCGTACAATTTCTAGAGAGATTATCTATCTATTTCTTCTTCTAAATCAGTTGTTTTGAAGCTACAAAACATGTTTGGTGCCGTGCAAGTTGTTTATGAACTGATTATAATTGTCTATAAGCTGTTGAACATGTACTGGAGTTTAATCTGTTTTCAGAATATGATTAAGCATATATCATGCTTAAGCCTAAGAGCTGTAAATCTAACACAGGATACTAAATGTAATGGTATACAGTGTATATGATTGTTTTTGTGTGGAACAAATGCATAGTGTGTTATCTCTATCGGATACGTGTATCATACATGAAACAAAAAAAATATCTTTTCCTACTCTCTGATACAAGTAGAAAGCTAGGGTGATTCCGAATACTGTATTGACCAACCTCTGTCATACTCTTTTTCCGGAAAAAACTAATGAAAATTTTCAAGGGATCTACTCAAATTGGGTTATTAGGCTTTCAAGACTATGTGGGAAGTGAGCTGTTATAATGGAACTCTATGATAGGGGTGGAGAGTTTAAATGCATTACAGACTAGGGGGATTTCCTGGAAGATTTAAAAAATATATTAGCTCTTTAGCAAAATCATCTGTTCATGTCTTGAAATCATGTGTAAATATATCTTCTTACATGCTACCGTTACTAATACAGGGGGAAACTGAGGAGGTGAAACTGAAATCGACATCCAACTCTACATCTGCCAAGCAAGTTCATGGAAAGTATTGCCAGAACAAGGAAGATGCTGGAGCCGTTTTTGAATGTCAATCTGGTGGCTGTGGTTTTTATATTGGTGATCAATGGCATCATCATCCTCAATGTCAGATGAATAAAAGTAAAGACGGGTTTCTTGAGGTGTTACTTATGGTGTGTTCATTCTTGTTGTCATTCGCCAGCGCTGGTGCCTTCTACTTCACTCAAGCACTCACTATCGTTGGAAGTCATGATGATCCAGTTCTCAAACACAGCTTGGCAACACTCAATAGCACATTTGCTGCTTCCTTCTTTAGCAATTTTCTGGGCGTATTTGTACTTCTCATACTACAATCTCGCCGTGAATACCACCTGTACAAGAAGTTTTGCCTTATCATCAGCAACACGGCGTCATTTCTTTTTATGGTACTTGGTTATGGTTTCGTGATAGCTTTCAACATCCAACATCGTGCAATCACAGATTAAGGCTGATAAGGTATTTAAGCACATTCCTGAATCAAAACAAACCACCAAAAGAACAAGGAAAAAAAAAAGACCTGTTTGTAAAACACAGATATAGTGCTCTTGCCTGTCGACCACTCTTTTACCGTTTTTTTTTTTTTTTTTAAATGGAGTCATTGCTAGTTTGTCCTTCACTTGTTTCTCTTAAGCGAAGAAAAAATAATTTGCTTGTACGAGTTGTTAGATATAAACTTATTAAGAATATGAATCTGAATTCTTGTACATGCATTTCTATTTTAATGTTCTAGGTTTTGTATCAGTTCGTTACCACTGGAAATGGAGTTTTCCATTTACCTAAGACTATCTGAATGACTGAATGCAATAGTTGGGCCGAGCGAAGCGAAGGAGGACCCTATATATAGTGATTTTGTGTCAAATGAATAGTGACTATTTGTTCAATTTAACACAAAAAGATTTCACCAGGGTCTAGTGAAAAGACATAAAACACCCTTCCTGTTTTTTAATTTTTTTTTCGCATTAAGATAATTTTGTAGATAAGCTAAAATATGAAGGATATATGTGAAAACTTAAAAAAACAAAAAACCGGGTCATAAAAGAAATTGATGAGGGTAGTGTTGTCTAAATGTCGCGAATCGGTACCCTAGGTCTGAGGTTCGAATCACACCACCCTCGAATTTCATTTTTCTTTCAATTTTTTTTCGATGTTCATCTTCTTTCACGAACTATCTTCTTCTGTGACGTTTTCTTCTTTGTTAAAACAAAATCAAAACAAAGCTCTGGCTCTCCGGATACGTCAATGGTGAATTGAATAGAGAGATGAAGAAACCATAATCTAGAGAAGAGGAAACCATAATCCATCGATTAAATACGTTTGATTTATGTTTCTTTCCGAAACCCTAACTTCAATTCCAATATCTGTACCACAACAACTAACAACACCACCTCCATGGACGCCACCACCATCACCCCCATCTGTACCACCAACCCAACCATGATTATCACACCATCCTAAGTTTGCACGTGCCTGTGGTCCAATCCTAAAGGAGTCCAGACCGCTATTCCCTTAATAAAAAAGTAAGTTCTTCACTCTCCTCCTTTATCACCATTATCAGTCTGCTGAAAAACTCAAAATCCCCCAAAATCAAAAACTACAGATCGGAGATATTTCTGGGGACTGAGATAACCACGTCTAGTCCACTTACCTCATTCATTTCTCATTTCACTAACGCTGAGAAGAAAATGCATCATTTAAAAAAAAAAATCAATACTCCAAATCAGGTAAGAAGGAAAAGAAAATTGGTGTGTATGCTTTTGTTTGTTGTCAAATTCGGGAAAAAGGAGAGAAGTTGTTTTGCAGCAGGTTTCATCGTGTCAGAAGCAAGCAGCATAATACTGATTTCCCAAAATGAGAAAAGGAAAATTGATGTTTCCTTTACCTCTTTGGTTTTGGAAACAAACAATTTACTCTTCAACCACACATCATCTGTTCAGAAAATTTGAAATTAGGGTTTCACCACCAAGGTCCGTCTCTCTCTCTCTCTCTCTCTCTCTATCATAGATTTGATTGTCTTGCTTTTGTTAGGGGGGAAAGGCTTGGATCTGATAATCAATTTCTGTCATCAGAAAGCTTCGATTGTAACCACTGGTGAGTGAGATTTCTTATTTTGCCTTGGAAAGTTGAATAGATTGAATCCATAAATACTGAGTATACTGAAATCTGTTTGGAAAATCTTTGTTTTCATGGATCTTCCTCTCTCTCTGTGTGTTGAGTGATTTACATGGTATATCTAGGATTTTTGTTTAGAATTTTGTAAGTAAACTGTAGAATCCTTAAGTTGAATTTTCTGCTGGTTATTAGAGCTTATTCATTACAGATCATGTAGAGATTTTAAGTGTTAGCTGCCTAGGTCAGATTTGCTTCAACATTGAAAATGTTACTATGAGATTTAGTAGGATTTATCATGCTTGTCTCATGGAATTTGAGATTGACTTTCTAGTCTGGCTGTATTTAGGCATTTGCTGTTTGGAAGGCTCAAATTTGTAAAGCTGGGATCCATTCATTGTTGTAAGTGAAAGTAGTAGCTCTAATGGAATGTACTAAGTTATGAATCACTGCACTATAAGTAATTGCGCACATATAATCTCTAAAACCAGTAATCAACTATGGAGTTGTTTGGTCACAGTTCGTTAAAATGTTTGGATATGAATAATCGTTTTTCTCATAGCAAAATACCTGAGGAGTGCCCGATGCTGTATTTTTTTTCTAGAATACTAGCAAATCTGTTGTTGGATTGCTACATGTTATCTTGTTTTCTTGCGTAATCAAGGTTCTGTTTCTCTGGGGTCTTCTGTTGTGGTTGTAGCCTATGAATGGGCAACGAGAAATGAGTGATTATGAATGCAGACACAAGAATCTTGAAAAAAATAGATGCGAAATTAGATGCTGACACAGAATCTTCTGTTATGGTTGTTCTAAGTTAATGGATGCTTACTTCCTAATCCTAATAGATGCAAAATTAGACTTTCTTGAAAATCTCCATTGGGAAAGGCTTGTTGATATAATCCAAAAATTGTATCCACAGAATCTTGAAAAAACACTAGGAATCAGACAGCCCTTCATATTTTAGCATAGTAGTAACTCAAGGGATTGTTTCTCTTTATGAATTTTCATTATGTAAAGATGTCTCCTGTGAATCCAGTCTAAAGGTTTGTTTCCAAGATAGTGTGTTCATTCTTCAAATTCTATTCCAGAAAAGAGTTTGCCTCTGATCTTTAATGTGACCTCTCCTTATTAGCTTAGCACAACAGGGACTTTGGTGTAATTTTTTTTTATTCTCCTCAAGTTTCCACTTTGATTCATCAGTTTCAGTTTAAAGATTTGTAGTTCCTCTGGAAATTGTTTCCTCTTTTTACTCGCATTCCATGGCAACTGCTCCTCCCTACAATTCCTAAGATTCCTTAGCAGGGTTATATTCTGAGCATGTGTTCAATTTCTTTGTTAGCTTGTTCTTGATGATTGAATTGGCCTTAGTAAAGAGAATGACGATTGTAATTTGAGCTACTATTGTATTTAAAGTTGTAGACTATTAGACACCGATATTATAGAATTGTTGTTTTTCTTTTGGTAGGGGAAAACTTGGGTAAACCACTGTTTTATGATATTTGCAAATACCAGCAATTAGTTGTATTACAGGGATTTGTAGTGCAATTTTAAGGTTTTCTTGGAATGAATATTATATATAGTTCCCAAATGGAACTTTTGATGATTTTCTCGCTCGTTCTTCATCCAAATCAAGTAATTCTTTGTGCGTTGTTTTTTTCATAAAAATTTTCATTCTGCGTATACTCATGGTGATAATTTGGTGTTATGTTTTTGTTCCTGACAGGTTTCGTGATGGGTATAACTGATGAATACAGGTTTCTTACGTTTCTCAGGTTGTGTTCAATCCTGTTATCGGCCAGCATCCTCGGTGCCTACATCTTCATTCATATGCTCTATAGCCATGATTCACTTTTCAAACACAGCTTGGTGACGCTCAATTGGGTTTTTTATGGATCCTCCATTAGCAACTTTCTCGGCCTGACCGTAGCTCACATTCTAGATTCTCGCCATGAATATCTCACGTACCAGAAGTTTAGCATCATGATCGGTACCACTGCGTCATTTCTTTTTATGTTACATGGTTATGGCCTCTTGTTAACATTGTCATAGTCCAACAGCCTTTAGCCTTTCAATGTTAATCTTTGGTCTTTCAATCAAAGAGTAAGGCTGATATGGAAATTAACCTTCGTTCCTTTTAGCTTCGTTGCAACACAGGCTTAGTGCTAGGAACTTTGTTGCCTGTCTCACTCTTCTGCTAGTTTGTAGGTACTTTCTTTTGAAAGGCAGAGACAAATGATTTAGGTTCTGTATTACTTATCATCACTGCTCATGGAGTTGGTTGTTGCTACTATATTACCGTAGACAGATATCTTCTTGTCAGATTCTGTTTGTGGGTTATCTACTATGAAAGTTTGAACTGAAGTGGTAGTAAGATCTTTTTGCTTATCTGTCTACTTGTATGACTGCTAAATAGTTTTTGCTGGATCAACCAGTTTCTGTACTACTAGTTATTATCT
>JAJJMA010301979.1:0-23798 GCA_023529015.1 Papaver nudicaule | reverse complement strand
AATGTACATTCGGCCCCTAAAATACCTAGATTTTAGAGGCCGAATGTTACACAGAGTTTCAACAATTTTTACACCCCAACATTCGGCCTATATAAAAATTTATCGTAAGGGCCGAATGTTCATTCGGCCCCTAATGATGTAGAATTAGAAGCCGAATAAGAATTCGGCTTCTATTTGTGTGAGATGTTGCAGGCCGAATGTTTAATAATATCAAAAAAGAGTTATTGTGTTCAAAAATAGATCCGTTGGAGTTCCAAAATAGATCCGTTGGAGTTCGAAAATAGATCCGTTGGGTACTCATCTTTATAAATAGACTCTTTCACAAACATTCATTTTCATAGATAACTCTTCTTCTAAAATCTTCTTCCTAAACCTTCTTCTTCCAAACCTTTATCTCAATCAATCTACAATGTCAAGCTCATCGTCAAATGAATCCAGGAGGCCAACTCGATCACCACAAGAGATACTATCTTTACTACGCAAACCAAATGAATCAATCTCAACACCTCCTCCAGCATCTCCTCCTCGTAGACGTTATCGAAACATGACTGATAAGTTTGTTCATCAGTACTACTATACGTGTTCTCCATCTCAAAAACCATTATCTCCTCCTCCATCAACACGAATCAAACCAAGCTTCGCTCCATTTACGTTGGAAGAAGATCTACGTCTTTGTAAAGACGTGATCCACTATTATGGATTACAAAAAAGTCGTGGGGATGTCAAGTGGAGCTCCCTGTTTAAGTATATCGAAGATGACTTCAAGTTTCAAAACCAATATGTGCGCGATGCAAGAGGCCTCTCAGAACGATGGTGGAAAATACTTCAAAACGTTCATGATTTTATGCACTTGGGGAGATTGGCCCGAGATTTTCTTAGGAAAGATGTTACGGAGGATGAAGTTTATGCCAGGACATTGAAGGTATGGAAACAAAGTAAAGGAAAGGAATTCGAGTACGAAGCACATTACCATGAGCTAAAGGATTTTCTCAAAACCTTCGAAGTATTATGAATCCAGCAGACTTAGTTCTCCTCCTTTTGAATCTTTGATTCAGTTGTAGTGTTCTCAGGCAAGTTTTTCACATACAGGGCCTTCACCTGTGAAATTCCAACAAAAGTACATTGCTGCTGAGAAACTTGACATTCGGCCTGTATTACAAAATATCGTGAGGGCCGAATGTGGATTCGGCCCTAAAAAAACTAAAGATTTAGGGGCCGAATACACATTCGGCCCTAAAAAAAACAGGATTTAGGGGCCGAATGCGTATTCGGCCCTAAAAAAATAAGCCTTTAGGAGCCGAATCCACATTCGGCCCCTAAAAAAAAACTATAATAGGGGCCGAACTGTTCTTCATTCTCAGGGAAAATGGAGCATTCGACCCCTATTCTGGGTTTTTTTAGGGGCCGAATATGGCTCTGAAAGTGCGTTTTTTCGACGAAATCTCTCGATTCACCCATGGAAACAACATAATAATTCAATCACACACCATAAGACTCAAATATGATGAAATGGGTTTGTGAAATTATATTCGAATCGCGACCATTTCTTCTTTTTCTCACTCGATTCGATTTTGAAGTTGAACTTGGGCAAGGGTGGGTTCATCCGGAGATTGTGGTTTTTTGGATCGATTTCCAGCCTTTGTTTTAGACCTCGCCATGTTATATAGAACGCACATGATTAATTTTCCTAAATCGATGAGTTTCGATGATTTCGCGACGAATTTCGTTGTTTTGGATTTAGAGAAGAAGAAGAAGAAGAAGAAGAAGAAGAAGAAGAGAATTTTTTTTTTTTGTGAAGAGAAGTTTTTTTTTTTTTGTTTTAGGGATAGGATTAAGAATATATAGGTTAACTCTAATCTTATTATTAACTCTAATCATGTGAGGGGTAGTTTGGTATTTAAAAAAGTTGGAAAACTAAAGGGGTCCCAAAAATTACTAGGGGGAGGGACGGCGGGAGGGCTTGCATAATTTGGGAAGGGCTCAAAGCAGGTTTCTTTACCTTAAACTCCCTACATCCCTGGTTCCGAACATAAAGTTGTCGATATTATTGTAGCTCAGTGGTAAAATCATTAGGTGGTTATACCGGTATTATGAGTTTAAATCTCAGCGTCAAAATCTCGAAAAAAATTAATCTGGCCGGGGCTAGTGGTACAGTTTTGGCTACTTTATGATCAGCCTTAAAATACTCCAACTCAAATTAGTAGTTGTGGAATCACGTTTGGTGCTGGACCACTAATAACTTGCTTAACAATAGATACTCACCCAATATCTAACTTTACCATCTGGAGTACACTAAATTAATAAAAGCAGGCAACATGCACTAGAATGTGTAAAACATGTTTCTCAAACATATCACATTGTGATGTCTATGTGCATCTAGCTCTTCGACCTGACATATCACATTGTGTGTCGCAGAGCACAAGTGATGGGTGCTTGGAATCAGGGACGGACTTAGCAAGGGGCTAAGCCTGGCTTTAGCGCGTCTTTGATTTATAAAAAAAAAAATTAGTGGTTAAAATATATGTTAAGTTAGATTTTAGCCCAATCTTATTTAGTAGTAGTCTGTATAAATGTAAAAACTTTCATTTTAGCCTATATGATTTCAGTTCATCACATCAATTTCAATTTTAATCAACATTTTATGATGTGGCCGAGGTATATATCCTCTCCCCCAGACAAAAAATCAACCGCCTTCGGCTGCCTTACGCACACTACATAACACTACCATGCCCAATACAATTTCCTTGGTCCGTCCCTATGGTAGATCATGGAAATTTACTATAGTGGTCTTCAGCTGATGCTGAGATTCATGGAGATGGTCATCTTCATATTCCAAGTGTCTGTCCATCTACCCTAAGAAACTTTTTGAGGTTTAATTGATGAAAACCATGGTGATGAACCTCTCTTTTTCTTCAGAGTCATGGAAATGGTACACGTGAATCTAATGCGTACCTATCCTCTATCTATTGTCGCTGTCGAGTGACTTTACATCAATATGGCTCTCACCATGATAGATGTACTACTCATTTTAAGATAGTTTCATTAAATCTCCGATAACAAATTGGTCACATTGCACTCGGTCCCCATATTACTCTCAAAAAGCCTTGTCCAACAAACTAGTATCTATATCATGCATGCAAGACATTTAAAACGTGTTTTATTCATCAGCTCATGGCCACATGTTCATAGGATTTACAACATGTGATACGTCATTGTGAAAAAGAGTCTAGTCTTATGGCTGTGAACGCAGAGGCACTAAGAGCATCTCCAATGGAGATGTTATAATTTCCTATTTAAAAGGAAAAGTAGGATTTTAGACATTTTCATCAAATTTTATTCTCCAATGGCAATGTGAAGAGTCAATGTCAGGAGGCGGTTACATTGACATCCTCAGGAAGATCCTCAGGTTTTAGAGGATCTGATTAAGGATGTGAAGATCTTTTTAAATCTGAAACACAAAAACTATTGGATTGGGAATTCTTTGTCCAGTTAAATTTTTACATGTGGACTAATTATGTTGTCAAGCAAATATTCCATTGGAGATGGTTTTTAGTTTTTACCTAAATTTAAGGGATTTTAACACTAAGGATGTCTTAAAACCCCTTCCACATAAATAGCACACCTTATCTCCGTTGGAGATGCTCTAAAGTCGGGCTGTCAGTAACCATTCACCGAAACCGAAACCGATTATTTTAGCCGATTTCGATTTCGATTTCTAACTGTTTCGGTTCCAGTTTTAGGGATTCAGATCCCGAATCGATAAATTTTCGGGTGACTAAAGTATTACAAGCTAAATTATGAAGGAGGGGATGATGTTTATAAGAATATCTATCTTGCTAGTATATTTTTAAGATTTTTTTTTCTTCATAATTTCATTGATTAGCTTGCATATGCGTGGGGTGTCAATTTCCCTAAATTCAAACTTGATGTCTTTATTTTATATGTCAACCACTGCCTCCAGAAAATACATATTGCTCCAATGATATTGAAGGTTATACCTAGGCAATCACATCTTCGATGTACCTCTTCATTTGCAACTTGGAAGAGAAATCAGAAACAATTACCAATAATAACACTAAAGTATTTTCTAAAGAATATAGTGTTGATGGAACTTACTCACGTCATAAACTCGAATATGTCTGCTGAATTACAACAACTACGTTGAATTTATGGTCTAAATAGTGGCCTTGTGATAAGACTCAACACCAATATAATCCTTTGAATTGGGCCACCAAAAATAGGTTAAACCTAATAGTTTGTATTGAAAATTGAATGAATCTGATAGCTCTACAGGATGAGTATATCTTAATCTTTCCTATAATTAGCCTAATCTAAACATGGAAGGCACACTAAATAAAGAACTTAACAAAAATATAAATAAGGAAACAAGTATCAGTATCCTAACATCCCACCCCCCCTTGAATGATGGCTTGACCTCAAGCCTGAAATTCTGGAAACCTGGCAATGAAATTATCAGCATCTTCCCACGTAGCCTCCTCCACAGAATGGTCCTTCCATTTGATAAGCCAACGAGTTGCAGCACAGTTGTTCTTCTTGTATATTCCCACGCTCCAAAATGGCTTCAGGTTCCCAAACAAAATAATCCACAGCAGTTGGTAAGTTTGCGTCCACAGGAACAGTAGCTCCCAGTTTCAACTTCAAAGCAGAAACGTGAAAAACAGGGTGAATACGACTTGTAGGTGGCAATTCCAGCTTATAGGCAACCTGTCCAATCCTCTCAAGAACACGAAAAGGTCCATAGAAACGAGGAGAAAGTTTGGAAAATGATTGATTAGCTACAGTTGACTGACGATATGGTTGCAAGCGTAGAAAAACCCAATCATTCACTTCAAAACTGCGCTCTGTCCTATGAGCATCGGCATAGGTCTTCATTCTAGTTTGAGCATCCTCTAAGTGTACGTGTTTTTAAGATTCTGAGAGTATGGTATCGAGCCCCTAAACTAACATCAACTGCATCCACAGTTGTAGAGCCTGGTAAGTATGCAGAAATCTTAGGTGGTGGTCGATTGTACAAGGCTTCAAATGGAGTCATTTTGATTGCCGAATGATAACTTGTATTATACCACCACTCAGCCCATGACAACCATTTAGTCCACTCACTAGGTTTCACTGCAGCAAAACATCGAAGATAACATTCCAAAGTACGGTTATTAACCTCACTTTGCCCGTCAGATTGAGGGTGATATGCAGAGCTTCGGCATAATTGAGTCTCATGTAAGGAAAAATAAGTTTCCCAAAAAATTACTCAAAAAAATAGGATCACGGTCACTTACTATAGTCTTTAGCATGCCATGGAGACGTACAACCTCACGAACGAATATTTCAGCAACAGTAGCGGCAGTATAAGGATGTGAGATAAAAATGAAGTGAGCATACTTGGATAAACGATCTACAACAACCATAATGGAGGTTTTACGATTCGAGGAGGGAAAACCGTCAATAAAATCCATAAAATATCCTTTCATACATCATCAGGAATAGGTAGAGGTTGTAGAAGTCCCGGAGGAGCAATAACTTCAGATTTGTTACGTTGACAATGTCACATTGAGCAATGTAGGCTTTGATCGAACTTTTCATACCTTTCCAATAAAAGTTTTGTTGAAGACGCTTATAAGTACGTAAAAATCCTGAATGACCACCAATGGGTGTTGCGTGGAACTCATGAAGAAGCTTAGAACACCACGAAGAAGTAGAAGCTACCACTATACGCCCTTTGTAGCGAAGAACACCATCTGTATATGTATAGTTTGGTTTAGAAGTTGGTTGGCGACATAAATCTTCGATAAGACCAGCTAATACAGCGTCGTTATGGCATTCTTAAACAATTTCATATACACCAGAAAAAATAGGCGTACTAATAGCAAACAACTGAGGATCAGAAACACGGGACAAAGCATCAGCAGCCTTGTTTGCTGCACCACAACGATCAATGATCTCGTAGTCGTAGCCCAAGAGTTTGGACAACAATTTTTGTTGTTCAACGGACGACAACCTTTGCTCCAAGAAATATTTAAGGCTACGGAGCTCCGTATAAATCTTAAAATGTCTTCCAAGTAAGTATGGACGCCACTTTTGAATTGCCGATACAATAGCAAGCATTTCTTTGTCATAAACCTAAAGGTTTAAATTTTTTCCTGACAGTGGCACTAGTAGAAAATGGCTTGGTTAAGTCTGACTAGAGATTAAATGAAAGTCTGCCTTGGGATGATATAAAATAAAGGGTGGACATGAGCAGATTTTTTCTTCCCAAATATTTAAAGTTTTCCTGAATCAGACTTTTTTCTTGGGTCTATTTTTGTAAGAATACAAGCCTTGTAGAAACGACTGTTAAAGCATTTTATTTCAACGGTTAGATATAGGTTACTTTATTTCAATGGTTGTAGATGGAACAACCCACCTTGTTTCTATCGAGTTATACCACTATCTTCCATCAGATTTGTTCTCCCCTTTCTCTGTCGGTTCTCTGTTTTCTTATTCATCTATAACCTAAGAAACCAGCACCAAATTCATACATAATAATCAAAACTCCACTGAGGATCGACAAATTGTTTTGAAGTACTGGGTCGTTAGGTGTGTTTATCAGTAAAACGAAATCCTCATCTTGAAATTTTGAAAGTCTGTTTGTTTTAAGATTTGGGTTTCTCAATTCAGTCTTAAAGTTGTTTCTTTTAGGGTTCTATGGTATGGGTCGCTTGAGACGTTCTTTGATTCAATAGATTCGATAGATCAATTAAAATCTGAGAAGATTTAGATTCTAGGTCACAATCTTTGTTAGGGTTTTAATTCATCTGGGTTTGTAAAAATTGTTATCTACTGTTATGGTCTTAATTCAATCAGTGAAGATTTAGATTTTAGTGTTTCAATTTTCAGTGTGTTGTTATCTTGAAATTAACAGTTGTACATTGATGATTTTCAGATTATTCACAGCTAGTGATGGAAAAATGAACTCAAGGCAATGCTTCAATCCATTAATGTCATCTGATGTCAATTTGGGAAAACCCCAAAACCCTGGCCTCACGGGGTTCTTCTTGAGGATTACAACATAAAAATCATTCCGAAGACACAAGAAAAGTAAGACTATTTCCTTTGCTAATTAGTATGTCTTTGTGTTACATGTTTTGTGAGAGATTTATTAGGTCTGGTATTAGCTGAAATTGTTCAAATGTGAAGTCCGTTGCTCCTGTGCTCGAAACTGACTTTGCAAATGATCTTAAAGGTTTAAATGATGATATTGGGTTAAAATGCAAGCACGATACTTGAAACCAAAGCAAGAAATTGTTGTTAAGTTGTTGCTTCTGAGGTTTGGATTCACTTGATTCTTGCATTCCCTTGCTTTACTAATATCAATGTAAACTGCTTTGGTAGATGGCCATTACTCTTGGTAGTATCTCTACATGAGAAATGTACTTGTGGCATTCAACAAGATCATAGGTGGCTGCATCATGGTTCTGTTGCAGTCAACAAGATCAATAGCTTCGAAGCTCATTCCGTTGGACTTGAGATCAGTCAGGTGATCAACAAAACTTGACAAGGTTTTAGAAGGTAATGCCACTGGTAGATTATGACTATAAATCGTTGTGTTTTGATATTTTTTCTGGAAACTTACATGGTTACGCATATATCAGGAGGGATCGAGACTGGGTCTATTACTGAATTGTATAGTGAATGTCGCTCTTGAAAGACTCAGTCGTGTCACACTTTGTACATCACTTGTCAAGTAAGATTTCGTCTTGTTTGTTTCATTACATTTGTTCGTATAGAACTTTATAACTAGCTAGAGAATCCTAAGTTGTAAATGAAATGATAAGCGGTAATGAAGTAGAGTAGTTTATACATATTTTATTCCTTTCAAAGCTGATTATCCTGTCATTTGAATATATGATACATGAACACATTTCAGCTTCTACTGGATCAAGGGGATGATGAAGGAAAAGCGATGTACATTGATGCCGAGGGCACTTTCAGGCCACAAAGACTCTTACATATTGCGAACAGGTATTATATGAAGCTTAGCTTTGGAGTTTGGACATCTTAGCTTAACAGAGGTCATGTGTATAGTTATGCTGAATTGCGGATGTTTTGGAGAATGTGGTCTATGCTAGAGCTTATAACATTGATCATCAATCGAGACTTCTTCTTTAAGCAGCTTCTATGATGGTAGAGACGACGTATGTTGCTATCATGATTTTTCTTCACAATGGGCTAGAACAACACTTGGAATAATATTCCAGGCTTTGCACATAAGCCAAAATAGGGTGAGAGATAAACTTGATAGATTTGGTTGGGTGCATGGCTGGTAGCACAACAGACGTACGTTATACTAAGTTTCTTGAAACAAACTAATTATCCTATATTTTTATGTTCATTAGATAAGGTAAACCTCTCAAGTTTCTGTAATCATTACCAACCAAGTTGTTGCGCAAGTTGATGCATTTGATTGTGGTGATAGTAGATCAATTGTGTATGTATTTCCTTGAGTCATTGATTGTTCCTGGTTTATTCGGAAAGAAGTCGCTTGAGATTACAGTTTCATGTTACTTATATTCCACTTTATTCAACTTATTGTTTGTATATTTAGGTACGGTGGCATCTTACTTTTATTTATATAAATGTGAATGTGTGGCTTAAGTCTAACAAGTTGATATTTGAATTACAGAATGAAAATTGGTGTAGTTTTTGCATACAAATACCTCTTTCAAGTATCCAAGAAACCGGTCCTGATGGAAGCATTGTAAAGGCTGATATTGATGATTACTTGGGTCACAACTGAAGAAGTTATTAAGATATGCAATTCTGGAGCATTAGGATTTTCTAGGGCTTGTTTTTGGAATAAAAGCTCAACTTCAACGTAGATAGGTAAATATCACATACACATTTGGTTTCTCTAGGTGGATCCTGACTTCCTTTTTTAGTTGCTCATTTCTCTTGACATGAGGGTTGCTTAACTATCGCATACACATTTGGTTATAAGTGTACCTTAATTAGTGGTAAATCTTGTGTTTACGATGCTTATTTCCCTATGTTAAGTTAAATTTTCTTACTTCCTCTATAGAACAAGAACTTGTTAAATCTTTCATATTGCAGAACTTGTCAACATTTTACGTCCTCTTATTTGTTATTCAATTTTCTTCAATTTTCAGGGGTATGAGCTTGCAATACATGTACTCTATCACCTGCACAGTGTAGTGGTGTCCTGTGCAGACGAGTTGTCTTCATTTGCTGAGAGTATATATGAGAAGTTCCTTCTGGCTGTGGAAAGTTTTCCAGCGTTATATCCATTTTGTTCTTGCTATGTTACTTGTACTTACAAGACAACAGACCCAAATCAAGGGGAGAATAAAACCTCCAGTCAAGAGGCATAGGGAGTTATTTTGGAGCTTGAAGTTCAGAAAATATGAGGGGTGGAAGCTAGCTAATTTAATTTTTTTGTAAGTTGTTTTCAGATTTGGAACTCGAGTGATTGTATTTTGTTTGAAGTTGTAATATGATTTTCTTTGTTAATATGTTCATTCAATTTCAACTTAAATTTCTTTTTTGCTTTTATTAAATTTGATTCCAGATTTAGATTCAGGTAAATCAGCTTTGGATTCAGCTGAATCAAATTCCATTTTTTTTATAGATTATGATCCGGCAAAACGACTGCTTCTATCAGTGTTATAGAACAAATGATTAGGGCAGACGTTTTTTTTTCAAACAACGAACCCACGATGGAATCAAACTTATTTTTAGATAAGTCTTCCAGGGTCATTAAGTCTGTTTCTGTCATGCTTAAATCAGCCATTCTCCACTAGTGTGGCTTGCCAAAAAATGCAATGGATCTTCCGGATTGCATCAAAACAGCTCCTAACTTGTTACCGGATGCATCACACTCTAATACAAATTTTTTCGAGAAGTCCGGAAGTGCCAATACAGGACTGGTGGTCAAGGCAGTTTAGAGTTGTTTGAAATCCTCATCCGACCAAGTGAAAGCATTTTGCTTCAATAATTGAGTTAGTGGAGCACTCATCTTCCCATAATCCTTGACAAACTTTCGATAATAACCGGTTAAACCCAACAAACCACGAAGATCTTTAATCGAAGATGGAATAGGCCAATTGATAATACTTGAAATCTTGTCAGTATCCACGGAAACCCCAGCAACAGAAACTATATGCCCAAGATGGCCTATGGCAGACTTAGCAAATTCACACTTTGATCCTTTTAAGAACAATTGGTTAGAACGTAATATCTCCAACACAAGTGTTAAATGCTGAATATGTTCCGCAAGAGAATTACTGTAAACCAGTATGTTGTAAAAAAAAACAAGGACAAAGTTACGGAGGTAAGGCCGGAAGATATCATTCATCAATGTTTGGAAGGTTCCAAGAGCATTTGACAAACCAAATGGCATTACTACAAATTTGTAGTGACCGTCATGTGTTCGAAATGCCGTCTTTTCTATATCCGAATCGCATAAACAAATTTGATGATAACCCGAACGCATAACCATCTTAGAGAAAATTGCTGCACCATACAACTCGTCAAGCAGTTCATCCACCACGGTAATAGGAAATCTATCCTTAACCGTAACTTATTCAACGCCCGGTAATCGACACACATACCCCAAGAGCCGTCTTTCTTACGGACTAATAATAATGGTGAATAATAAGGGCTCTAACTTGGACGTTAGACCTGCATCTTTCAATTCCGAAACAATCTTCTCAATCTCTGCCTTTTGGAAATGTGGTTATTAATAAGGTCTGACATTTACGGGAGTAGAATTTTGAACTAAAGGAATGCGATGGTCATGTGAGCGTATAGGCGGCAAGGATGTAGGAGAACCAAATACATCAGCAAAATGTAGTAACAAGTCTGCAACTTTAGATGGTGCCTTTGGAAGAGCCGCGGAATCGCCAGTTGAAGTCGATGATAACTGCAACATAATGCCTTGTTATTCACGACTTAATAATCGTTGCATAGAAGTATCGTCTATGAACATAACAGATGGAGAATTGTCACCACCTAATAGGTATTCATGACAAGATATACTGAATGTCATGTGTAATTTTTTGAAGTCCCAATTGATAGCTCCTAACGTTTGCAACCACTGAACACCTAGTACAGCTTCACAACCACTAATTTCCAATAGAAAAAATTCAGTGACAAAGCTATAACTTTGTAACTTAACAGATACATTGGTACAAGACCTGTGGGTTTCAAGAAATCCACCATCCACTATCATAACTCGCATCGCTGCGTCACTTGCTTGAATAGAATAACCGCATTTCTTAGCAAGCGTAGGATGGAGAAAATTATGAGTGGAACCTGAATCGATGAGAATGGTTATTGGCTGCCCTTTTATATATCCAGTAATGCACATTGTTTTGGGAGATTGAGAACCCGTGAGTGAATGCAACAAAATTTCAAGTTCTTTTCCTCCATCCTTATTAGGTGCAATCACAACTTGTGTATCCTCTTCGCCACTATTATCTTGATCAATCTCAGTAATAGTAACGCCTTCGGCCTTCCAAGTATAACAAGCGAGGCTTAGCACAAAGATGACCAGGCTTGTATAACTCGTCAAAATGAAAACAAAGTCCTTTTGCATGACGTTCTTTTTGTTCTGCCCAAGACAATCGTGTAGCACCAGTGGGTAAAGCAGGCCTTGAAGGCGCAACAATAGTTGGTAAAGTCTTTGGGTGGGAAACACGGTAAAAAGACCTTGTTTCCATTATTTCCTCTTCTTGCCATATAGCTTGTTCAAATGCAGCCGACAAAGTTGAAGGGCTATGTGAACGACAAGCAGCACGAATATCGCCACGAAGACCAGATAGAAAAAATACTAATTTGATAGGATTTAGGCATCTCTGTCACAAAATTCAACAACTTCTCAAATTCAGTAATGTAGTCGCGAACCGTACCTTTTTGTTCTAGCTTGGCCAAGGTACTGCATGGATCAACATACTTCCTTGAGCTAAAGCGACTCCTTACAAGGTGAGAAAATTGCGTCCAAGTTAATTCTCCTAGGGATTTAGTGACCCAACGATACCAAGAAATTGCATCACCATCAAGATTAAGTGCAGCCATGGGTACCTTCTTAGAATTTTGTGTTCCGTATAACGAAAAATATTGTTCTGCCTTAAAAATAAATCCTTCAGGATCAATACCAGCAAATATAGGAAACCTTTGATTGTTAGAACCACCTTTACAGTTAGGTCTGGGTGTCTCTGTTTCTTCTTCAGTCTCTTCTGTATTATCAGTCCTCTTTTCCTTCTCACTAGTAGGTGCAAGACGAGCTATTGTCAACAAAGTCTCATTAGTAATCTTTCGATCTTCTTCCATCTTTGTCATGAGTTCTTGAATGGTTGTAGTGAGGTCACCAACTTGGGTTTCCAATGTCTTTACAGTCATCTTCAACAAAAGAGTAGGAACAGGAACAATCTAATGGCGCGTTTGGATGAATAATTTACGTTTCCAGGGGATTTATAATTCGAGGGGATTATAAAACCCGAGATTTATGTAAATACCTGACGCGTTTGGTAACTCAAGAAAAAATCCCTGGAAACTGTCAAATCCTTTGTTTGAAATTCCATGTACTGTTTGGCAAACCTAGGATTTACACAAATGCTCTGTTTTGAAATTCCATATTAACTATCTCGTCCTCAACTTAGTTGGTGGATTTAAAATCTTTGATATTAAAAATAGCCTATGTGCTTAGTGTGCAACCATGCAAGCATAATAAAAAACAAAAAACACATATCTATCTATCTCTTTAAATCACTTTTGTGCATTAAGGAGAAGAAACAACAATACTAGTTAGCTACTTACGATACAAAAAACAAGACCCTATCATTTTAATGATGAATCAAGAAGTCCTAAGAACCAGAACAAACTACATAAACAATACTGCAAAACCCACGTTAAAACATAATCAAATGAAGGAAGATGTATTAAAAATCAAACTTGACATCATATGATATGAATAGGGTTTACCTTTGCAGCTTCAACAAGAAATGATAAATATGGCGGGATGATGGCGGGAGGAGGCGGAAATGTGGAGGGGAAAGATAACTAAACCGATGATTTTATATGGGATTTTAGGGTTTAACTTTGGTGGGGCCACAAATCCCTTGGAAAGTTTCCAAGCAAATAACAGGGGGGAGGTGTTACCCGATTTGGAGGATTTGCTGGGGAAGTGTTTCCCAGAGGAAACATGAATACAAGGGATTTTGGCAAACAAACGGGCCAAGGGATTTATAATTCTACCAAATCCCCTGGTCCCATGAATCCCCTCTCTAAAATCCTGCATCCAAACACACCATAAGAGTTTCTTTTTTTTTCTTTTCTTTTTTTGGAGAGAAAATTCATTTTGAGAGGAAGACTAGTCTCAGATCGATCGCTCTGATCCAGATGATAAGACTCTACACCAAATAACACCAATATAATCCTTTGAGTTGGGGATTAGCCACCAAGAATAGGTTAAACCTAATAGTTTGTATTGAAAATTGAATGAATCTGATAGTTCTACAAGATGAGTATATATAGCTTAATCATTCCTATAATTAGCCTAATCTAAACATGGAAGGCACACTAAATAAAGAACTTAACAGAAATATAAATAAAGAAATATCAGTATCCTAACACCTTGGGTACATGTTATTGTAGTGCAATGGTAAAGTCGTTGGATGGTGAGTAGCGACTTGAGTTCGAAACTCGTCTGCATCTGGATGGGGGATTTTTCTTTATTTCTTTGCCTAGCTACTTGGCTTGTATGTATCGGGGTTCTCTGACTGATTACTTCTCTTTAGACCTTAGATTGCAACTCTAGACCTTCGGGCCTTCCTGGCTATGAAGCTTTCGGCATCCACATCCAACTAGTCAACAAGAAGAAAGTTCGCTCTCAACCAAGACAAAAGTGGTTTTCGTAACCCATTCAATAGTCATCTTCCCCTCGGAGGTCTTCATGGATACATCCGCTGATCGAGAATGTAGTTTACCCTTTTTTCCGAGCCGAGAGGGAGAGATTGAATCTTAGGAATTCGGTACCTCTCTAAGAAAAGTCCAACCTTTAATATCACCTTTTATTATTCAAAAAATTAAAATGGCCTTGAAAGCTGGGTTGCACGGACTCGGACACAGAGACGCGGACACAACACGACACGGACGCGGACACGAGCGAGGTCTCAAAATTGTAGGACGCGGACATGTTTATATATTTAGTAAATATATAATTTAACTATACTAATATATGAATTTTTTTTTTATTTTTTTTTGATAGAAAGATCCATTCATTATATTATTAATAACAGAAGATTACAATATAATGACAGATTACAATATAAAAGCATAGACAACAAGTACTAGTACTCAAAAGCAACACAGAGAAAATAACACTAAGAAAGTAACCTTCGACAACTAGAAAAGTGATGCAGAAGGAGGTTGGAGAAGATGTCCATAACAAATGAACATGATGCTGAATAGCAAGATTAACGAGATTATGAGCTACCATTTTAACTCTTCTCGTTTGATAATCAGAAGTAAAGGTGCAGAGGGACATTGATATCCAAAGATTAAAACCAATGATATTAGGTTTAGTTGTGCTCTTGTTCCTGTTAAGTAAGGTTACTATACCAACGCCTAAAGTTCTAGAGTTGGGCTTGGGTACATGGGTATTAAAACAACGTGTAGAAGAGAAGATGGGCAGTTTCTGTTTTGCAATTTTCAAGCGGTTATGGGATATTGTGTCACCGTAGTGCGAGTAGTGGCTGGAATTAAGGGCAAGCGTGTCTCCTGAAAAGTCGTGATATGACTTGAAAGCAAGTAACCGAAGTTGCCATTCCGACGCTGAATCTAATGGCTGAGATGCAATCTTCTTTACCGATATTAGGCAATCAATAAGGCGATGAACATATTCCCTGACCATGGACATGAGAACTTGGAAAGGTAGTAAATCACCTGTAATGGAGCCTTTAAGAACAACACATCGATGACATCTTGGCCAAATGTTTACGATGGAAACACCCAAGGGAAAACCATCCATTGCATTCGACCAATAATTTCTCCATGACAAGCTTGAAAAAACCATTATAATGTGTAACCCACTTATCTTCCCATTGACAAATCGTAAAATGAACATCACCAAGGTGTTGTAGATAATACAATCATCTTGTCTGTCAATGGATATGTAATTTTCTTCTAAGAAATTAGCCTCACTTTCAACACTAAAATCATGTTTAATCCTATTCGAATCATAACAAAACTTAGAGTATGAAAGCAAACCCAATCTAACCGATAACAGAACAATCATCCCAACGATGAAAAGAGAATCACCCCAAGGGTGAGAGGAAATCACTCTTACAGTGAGAAAACTAATCACCAACAAAGTGAAAGAAAATACAACTAAAAGAAAAAGGAAATCTAACATACCTTGATCTGACCGGGAGATCTGAGAAAATCAGATGAACCCGCCCAGATCAGGGAAAACAAAGAACGAGAGTTTTTTTTTTCTTTTTTGGAAGATGAGGCAGAGAGAGAGCGAGAAGACCAGAACTAAGTCATGCAACAAATGCACTAATATATGAAATTAATGCTAGGAGAAGTAGTATAAAATGCTGAAATTATACAACATACACACAAACGCGTGAATGACTCAATGGTTAAGCTCCTTAGATGGGATTATGACCTTGAGAGTTCCAATCTAAAGGGAGAACATACTAAATTATCATCTCAAAGTAGAGAATTTACCGAGTTGACTGAGTTGACCGCGTCGTATGCGTGTCGTGTCCGCGTCCGTGTCCGACACGAGACCGACGCTTACTCGGGCCCAAAATCGGCGCGTCTGTGCAACCCAGCTTGAAAGTAAACATCTTTTGGTGCCTCCCAATGAAATATCTTCTATAATTTTTTACCTCGAAATCAAGCAAGGTGTTGTTTTTCTTGATCCAAATAGCATGGTTAAGGACGTCCCAATTTTGTACGAAAAAATTGTGTCAGAGGATTGAGTCTTCACTCTCATACTCCCTCCGTTTCAAAAAGATAGACACGTTTGACTTTTTTTCGAAAATTAAGGTTTGTAATGAACTAACAATTAGAGCTTTTTTTATTGTTTTTTTTTTATGATTGGTTTATTGTTGACAAGTGCCATGGGTTAATAAGAAAAAAAAATAATAAAAATGACTATAATATTGGTTTTATTAAGTTTTTTAATTTTTGGTCAAAGTCAAATGTGCCTATCTTTTTGAAACGGAGGGAGTATTTAAGTTGGAAATTTCATGAACACTCATCTCACAAATTAAAAAAAAGAAAAAAAAAACATGTCACGGAAGGGCTTAAGATTTTCAGCTTAAGCTGTGAATGAAGGTTTCTCAAAATTGATTTTACATAGTGGCAGCAAAGAAATATCTTTTGCCCACACTAGTGAAGCTGAGCATGATTGTTGTAGCTTGTTAACCCACATTCAGCTATAAAAACAGATTTATCAAGAAAAATCATTGCCATGAAAAATCATTTACTGCTACAGAAAAAGGACTATAGAGATTACCGAATTCGATGAGTTTCACCAAACTCGACTTGAAAGGATACACTTTTTATTGGTCTTTTTAACCCCTATGGCAGCCTTGGGGTTTAGATTCTAGTGTGTCATTGTGTGTAGGGATAAGAACTAACCAAACAGAGTCTGAGCACTTAAATAAGCACGTGCCTTTTAGTCGACGACAATACAAGATGCATCAGACTGATTTTTAAGATTCCGAACTACCAAGGGTATTACAGTCTTATGCTTCTAAACCTTTAAATAGATTGCCGGCGAATTTTGTTGAAATATCCGAATCGACGGATCACTTTGCCGGTTACCCCGTAAACTCATTCCTCCAAAACCATTTACAGGGGAAACCGGTGGTACTGTAGTAGAATGGTAATATCAGTAATTTGAGTTTAAAATTTATCGGTATTAAATTTTTTACCAATCAAAAAAATAATAACTGATCAGAGACAGAAAAGTAAAAACTAGCTAGTATTTTTGTTGCAATTCACCATTCATCTAAAACACAAAATCAACTTTTCTTCTAGAGTATATTTTCAACAATACTTTGCTCCGGAGTGCACCAACCAATGAGTGAAAGAATTTTTTTATTTTATATATGCATTTTGGGCACCTCCAAACAAACCGATACACCCATAGCAACCACACATATATATTTTGAAATTTTTGTATCACAGGTTTGAAATGAGACTTAACTAGGGACGGATTTAGCTGGGGGCTAAACCTGGCTAGTGCCTAATGCAAAACTAAATAAAACATAAACCTATTTGCCAAGGCAAGTTTACGAGCAACGAGTATTCTAAAATTTACAGGACAACGAGTATTCTAAAATTCGGGGTGTTATAAGGCGACATGAGAAGGAGAAACATAGTTCAATGGAATAAACGTACACTGTTGAACAATCCCGTGTCATCTGCGGCACGGGCAAATCCCTTGTACACAATAAGATACAACCAAAGTATTAACTTCATGTATTTGATTGAATTCGATAATGTTTGAGGGATGATGTTAAATTTGATCTGATTCCACCATTCGAATTTATGTTTTTCACTGAGAACAATTTTTTCTTCTTCTTCATGAAGATTAGATGCTCCAAAGAGAAGTGATTTGCGCTGAACATCGAATTGCATTCACATCTAGTAGCCATGGATCACGCCAGTGTTAATTGCCTCGAAAATATGAACCAATTGTAAAAATCAACAAAAGTGCCAAAATAGGCTATATGAGTTGAATAATCACCTAAATAAGGATTATGTTTTATTTTAGATAATTATAAATACTATATTTACAAACCCTAAATTCCACTCAGATCTTTAAGGAATATAATCAACATTTGGGTAGAAACTAATTGAAATAAGAATTAAAATCATACAACTTAGTTTTGGTTTTGGAGAAGAATAGAAAAGGAAGAGAAAAACGATTATGCAGTGGAAAACCAAAGAATGATGGTCAAGGAGGCGGCCACTGAATGGCCATCATTTTTTTGTGATTTTTACTCAAATATTAGGTCTACAAAAAAGTGTACAAAACACAACTACTATGGTTGAGAGGCGGCCACTGAATGGCCTTGACCATTTTGTATTTGCTAAAATGATTATATCCTCCATTGTTATCAACTTGAACAATTTGGCTTAGTGGTAAATTATTTTGGGTTTGGGGTACTAGTCACAGGTTCAAGTCTCTTCTTGGGTCTTGGGAGGTCTGGTGATTCAAAAACATATTTTTCGCTTGGTTTTTAAAAACGTATTTAAGCTAATTAATCTTCTTTATTTTCTGAACAATTATTCTTCATTACGAATTGATTTAGGGTAGATTTTACCGTTGAGAATGAGTGATTTATATAGGGTATAATGGTTTATATGGGGTGTAAAGCGGATGTGAGTTAAAGAAAAGTCAAAACAAAATAAAAGTTGAGGGGCAGCCACTCAGTGAGCGTCAAATATTGGACGAAAGGACTCGGAGCTTTTACATATAATGTATGTCTTTTTATTTACTATTCATCCAAAACGTGCACCATAGTGCTCGCTCTAAATTGCAAAATAAAAATGAAATTTTTTTTGGTAACCATTTTTGAGTGTGTCATGCTATACGTATTTCATTTTCTCATCTTCCAATTTTACCCATACAAAGATGAAGATAAGAAGTACACTTATCACCACCAATACAGTCCAAGTCACTTCGTATTCAATCTTTAGTACAAAAATACATAATACATCACATGGGCTAAAACATTATATAAAATGTTAATTTCTTCCCTCTTTAAAGGAAGGAAACGAAACAACTACTCCAAAGAATTCATTCAATCAATCAAACCTGTTTAAATATTCCCACCACATCTCATATTGTTTCTAACTAGAAAATCAAAATCAATTCAATCTAAACAGTAATTACAATTTATCTATCCAATTAGATGATGTCAGGTGCAGGAGTAGGAGGAGCATCAATGGAACTTGATTTCTTCGGTATGGAAAAAGGATCAGGAGGAGGAAATTCTTCATCTTCTTCTTCTCAATCTCAGTTCCAGAAGCTTCTTCAACAAAACAACGGTACCAATGGTATTAATTATAAAATCTCATTTGATTCTTATTGATCTGATTGTTCCATTCGTTGATTTTGTAATTTTTCAATTTCCCTGATTTTTCTTGTTTTTGTTTTTTTAAGGTGTTCAAACTGCAATCTCGAAGATTAATCCGCAGTTGTTGAAAACTGTAATTGATGGGAAACCGACTGAAACTTTCCCTCCACTACCTGTGTATAATCCTATCAGGTGATTTAAATTAGGGATCTTAATTGATTTTGGGAAAGTAAAAAATTGTAAAACAAAATTCTGATTCCGATTTTTCTTTGGTAACAGAAATGCTTCTGAGAATTTAACTCCGGAATCGGTTTCAACTCCGTTGACGATTTTCTACAATGGAAAAGTCTGTGTGTTTGATATGCCTCATGATAAGGTTTGTTTGATTCATTAATTGAATTTATTGATTTGAGATTCATGAAATTGATTTGGGGATTTTTTGGATTGATAAGGCGGAGATGATAATGAAGATTGCTGAAGAAGGAGCTCTTCCAAGAAAAGCTGCTCCTGCTGCTGCTGCTGCTGGTGCTGCTGCAGTTGTTGAATCGGTTGATCCGAAACTCAGTGTTGTTTCAACTTCAAGCATGGAAAGACAAGCACTACTTGAGAAACTCAATGGAGGAGGTGAGTTATTCACTAATCCTCTTCTTCATTTTTGTCTGACTCAAACTGACTCATTTGTGAAATTAGAAAGACTAGTTTAGGTTTTGATTAGTGTACTGTAAGACTCAAATATGGCACAATCAAGTCAGTAGACGCGTTTTTGTCTGACTCCGGCACACTCAACTCAGTAATAGCTAGACACGTTTTCAACTAGTTAGTGACTTGTGCCGTAGGATCAAGGTTTAGAGAACGGCTGTGAAATATGTTCTGCAACCTAGCATAGGAGATGAGAGGAGTTATTTAGAACTGAAATAGTGCTTGTTATACTGTTTTTGTGTTAATTATTGCGAAGGAGATGAGGAGTTGCTATTTGAAATTGAAATTGAAATAGTGCTTATACTGTATGTTTTTGTTGATTTTTGCATAGATTTGGTTTCGGATTTTGTAGAATAGAATGTCTGATTCATAATCAAAGACATGTGCATATGATTGGTGGAACAATTGACTGATCTAAATAGAAGAATTTAGGTCAAAGATATAGACAAGTCAGTAGAAATGGTATCAAATTTGGGGCCATGAATAATGTTTCGAAAAATAAAAGCAGCCGAGGGTTTGTTTTTGCTGACTCGGCTTCTGAATCTGAAGATTCAATCGTATACAAAATCTGATCTAGAAAACACAGAGTGAAGTCACTAATGACCAAGTGAAGTCACTAATGACCAAGTATAATTGTATTGGACTAGTTATCTGATTTTACTAGTTTAAAATGACTCAGACGAGTCAGCTATAACCGAAAACAACCATAACATTAACTTTCTGTGAATCTTTTGTTCACAGACTTGCCAATTGCAAGAAAGAAGTCGCTGCAGAGGTTTCTTGAGAAGCGCAAGGAAAGGTCAGTAGAAATTCTTTTACTTCATTTTTTACTATTTCTGCAGTATTGTTGCTTAACCTTAACTTACCATGCGCACTTTAGCAACACGCATCATCACGGGATACTAAATTATGCCTGTGACTTTTTTTATTACTTTCCATAAAAAAACGTTTCTTTTGTTTTCGGGCTATTTGGTCTGCGCCCCCCAGAAAAAAATTCAATAAAACTGCACCCCCAAATTATAAACCATTCATCCTAGCCCCTCATTCTGTTAAGTCAGAAGTTAACTCAAACTTTGGGCCCATTTTTGCCTCTTGTAAAGACTTAAAGGCCCCTACCCATACACTCAGTTTTAATTTTCTTTCTTTTAGGCATTCTATCAAACACCTAATGTGCAGGTTCATTGGTATCGGGAGGTGTATTTCCATTGCCATACTGAGCTTCTCCCGTAGCTTCTTCACCTGCAAATTCTAGTTTAGCGACAAGCCAACATTCAGAAACCATTGTAACCTCTAATCTCTTCATATACATCCCGTAGAAAGCATCGAAAACCAGCGACACAACCCACTCTTTTAGTTTTTTTAGAGAGCTCAAACCATCCCGCAAACCACATCAAATTCGTACATATGTTCCCTAACTGTGTTAACTCCTGAAATCTCTTCTATTTCTTGGTATACAACCCATCAAACATCACTATTCAGCCACAAAAAAAGTAATGGCAACAGCAGTTCTTGGTACCTACTTTCCTGACTTTTTTCAAGCTTATAAATTAGTAGAAAACCTTCCTTCTTCCATTGGTTGTAACGGCAGAAATTTGAGATCCAATTTTACTCGACATCATAACCCCCAATTGAATTGTTGCTCTATGAATTATGAAGCTTGAAATTCACCATTATCAATCTTGAATTTATACATGCAAGAGAATTCCCTATTTTCTAGAACTGGGTTTTACTTCTTGAACAAAAATTTTATCAAATTGTTACACCATTTTGATACGTTAGCATTTCATATATGGTGGTGGGTTCACGACGGAGACAAGCTGGTGTTTTTATAAGCAACAACAACCATAACCTAGAAGGCTAGAACCTGAACAACTAATAACAACAAACATGAAGAATCACCGCCATTACCACCGTCACCTGTTAATTACTAGCCTAAGATGATGGTACTCCGTCAATATAGAGATGGCAGAAGCATCTTTTTCTGATTAAAAAGGGTTTCAAGTAAGTGGTGAAGGGCCTTTGAGTCTTCTTAATTAGCTAAAGTGGGCCCTAACTATGTGTTAACCCCTGACATAACGGAATGGGGGGCTAGGATTAATAGTTTATAATTTGGGGGGTGCAGTTTTATTGAATTTTTTTCTGGGGGGTGCAGACCAAATAGCCCTTTGTTTTCTGGTTTTCTTCTGCTACTTCTTCCTAACTTTACTTTGTCTTTCCCACCCACCGAAGCTCATCAGAAAGCATTAATCAAAGGGGAACTCCATATTGTCACGTTTTAGCCAGAAAAATATAGAAATTTACAAAAATGTTAGTACCCGAAACAGACCAAATTACCCCTTATGTAGTGTAGCTGTTGAACCACAATTACCAATCCAATTTTGTGCACTTTACTTCGTATTCACCTAATCTATCCAAATTACTAGATTAGTACTCCTTAATACAGTCTGCAAAAATTGGGTTCTTCAGGACGGCGAAGAATTTATTACGTTTTCAATTAAGAAGTTCGATGGTCATTTTCTTGCTCTTAATGCACATATTTTGTGATTAGAGTATATTTTACGAGAGATAAGGACTACAATATAGCACTTGAATATGATTTTGATATCACCGGGCTTTCAATCAATTATGGGTGACTTTTCCCCACAAGTCTACATCCTTACATAGAGGACCTGCCCCAACCATAGGATTACTGTTCTCTGGATCAACCATGGTTGTATACCTGATACCCCCAACCATAAGATCTCATAGCTATGTACAATAAAACTTTGATAAATTAATACGCGATAAATTAATAAGTTCGCTAAAATAATAAAATTCTATGATCTCAACTGGCCTTACACGAGCTAAATTTTAATTCGATAAATTAAAATTTCACTAAATTATTTTTTTTTATTTTTGGTCCGGATGCTTACTGTAGTTTGAGATGAGAAAATCTCTGATCACTGTGTTTCATTTTGGAAAAACTGTTCAACTGTATCATAATAACACCTTGTGTTTAAGCTACACGCGTTTTCTCAAATTAATGTTATTTGTCATGATGTCACAATCTTTTGGCCCACTATTTATGAAGGGTATCGTGAAGGGTTGTTTTGGTTGGATACTATGTGCCCTAAATTGGTTTCCAACAAGACATTTCTATCAATCGGATAAGATTAATAAGACACTGTTTTCCCCAAAACCTACTCAAGTTGGGTTTAATCAAGTTGGTCCTTGATTGGTAACGCTGTCATGAATGTATGCACAGTAACCCGTCACAATTTACCAAAAGATTAAAAACGTGTTTGATAGTATTAAAATTTGAAAGTTTGAAAATCCTGGCCAATCTCATTGTTTACTCCAAAATACCGTCTTATTTTTATAAAAATGGTGGAAGGAAAAAACTTCTTCTTCTTCAACTGAATAGAACTCTAGATATTTTGTTCTACTTATTCCAAATGGGTCACAGAGAAATTTGAATTGTGATGCGTACTCTAGTAAATTTGAATTTCATTTACTTTTTCTACATGCCATTTTCCACTTCTTTGTGTTCCCTCATTTGGAAATATTTTCTCCGTGCACACTTCGTCAAGTCCAAAGTTTTCTATACAAAGTCTTATAATAATCTTGGGAATAATTTCCGCCCGATGGCTTTATAAAATCTACAACTGGATCATCCAAGGGTTCAATTTTCTTGGCTTTCATCTTTGAGCTTTTCCAGATTAAAAATGGTAGACTTTGCCTCATTTCATTACTCAAACAATGATATGAAAACCTCAATTGAGTTCTTACTTTGCTAAGATAAAGAAAAATAAAAAAAAGTAAAAAGATTCACTAGCGTGCTAAAAGATTTTAAAGCATGGTAATGTTTATTTATCCGTAGAAGATAAAAGGCAGGGTCATATTCTTTCTAGTTGACTAGTTGTTGCTTAGTACAATTGGCTATCATTAGCCCATTAGGCTCAGATCCAGAACATGTTTTTGATGTTCTATTAATACCTTAGTATG